>CAUYRT010063639.1:0-14282 GCA_963574885.1 Lepilemur ruficaudatus | reverse complement strand
AGACATACTTATATTAAAAACTTATTTGTTAGGGCCGGGCGCGGTGGCTCACGCCTGTAATCCTAGCACTCTGGGAGGCCAAGGCGGGTGGATCGCTCAAGGTCAGGAGTTCGAAACCAGGCTGAGCAAGAGCAAGACCCCGTCTCTACTAATAATAGAAAGAAATTAATTGGCCAACTATATATATATATATATATATATATATAAACTTAGCCGGGCATGGTGGCACATGCTTGCAGTCCCAGCTACTCGGGAGGCTGAGGCAGAAGGATTGCTTGAGCCCAGGAGTTTGAAGTTGCTGTGAGCTAGGCTGATGCCACGGCACTCTAGTCCGGGCAACAAAGTGAGACTCTGTCTAAAAAAAAAAAAAGAAAAAAAAAACTTATTTGTTGTTTATCTGAAATTCAAATCTAATTGTGTCCTATATTTTTATTTGTTAAATTTCTTGCCCTATTTGGGTGCACATTATAGTCTGGCCTGGGCTCTGCAATGGCCCGTGCCTCTAACACTAGCATCATAAAGACTGCATTTTGAATGCATTTATGGCAATTTTTTTCCCCATTTAAATATGGTTAAGCTTTTGAATATTTAGTTCTCTCATAAATTGAAATAACATTTAAGTAGTATCTAAACTGAAACTGCCTTTTCAATTTATTTTCTTTTGGTTCAGAATGCCAGGAAAAACCCAAAACAAAACAAAAAGCAAACTAAACACTATCTAATAAGTAGGTAACTTACATTATTTATCCAAAAAGAAAAATAATTTTAAAGCTCTATCCTAAGTAATAAAAAAAGCACATCCAATGCTTTAGAGGTATGATTTAATATAATCACAAAGATTTATTGTGCTTCATTAGCAACTTAGTATATACATTTAAATAATTTAATTATAAATGTCAACAAATAGAAAATGTTCCATATAGAAAATAGTCCCTTTAAACTAAAGTAATTTTTGTAATTAGCGTTATTTGTATATATCAGACAAAGGGTATTTCTCAGTTTTAGGGCTAAGGTATGTGAGGAGGTGCCATTAAAGGGCGGGAAGGGCTTGTGAGGACTCCTGGGCGCAGCCAGGGGCTTGATTACTGGTTATTGTCAGATTTCACCATGTTGGCCATCAGGAAAACATATTTGCCCAATTAGTTAACCCTCTAGAGAGAGCTTAAACCCACATTTTAGGAAATTGAAAAGACAGAAATATAAGGATGAAATTGAGACCTTCCACGCCCATTGCTTCTAACATGGGAAAAACTTACTTTCCCTTGGTCATGTGGCGTGGTAATCCTGCTTCTTGGGTTCCTAGCTTAGAGTGCTAAGAACACGGAACCGGTCCCTGCTCTGGCCCCGTTTCAGTCCCACACCTTAGGATTTCCAACGTGAAAGGGTGCAGCCGTGAGTAGCAGACGTGCAGCTAGCCCGGGTTCCAGGGCTCACGCTGGCCGGCCGCGCTCCGCTCGGTGCCAAGCCCTCCCCGAAGAAATCTGTTTTGTCTCAGGCTGAGTCACACAGAATAGATAGTTTATCAGCACATGTCCTCCAGATCATGTTATCCGCTTACAAATATAGCCGGTTAGCGCACCGGCACGGCAGGCTCCGGGCAGCGCGGGCTCTTCCGGCTCGGCCGTGCTGCTCTGCGGGTGTCAACAGCGGATTACGCGCCTACTCCGGGGAGTAGCGGTAAGGGCAGTGGTCGCGGTGGCCTTCCTGGAGGCGCAGGGACTGCGGGAGAGGGGAGGGCGGGGCGCGCCACCTGCGGGGAGCGCCGGGAGGGGACTGCGCCTCCGTGAGCTCTGCTAGTTATGTCCTCGCCTGGGGCCGTGGTGACCTCGAAGCAGCCCGGGGGTAAGTGTCCCTAATGGGACAGGTGCCGAGGACTAGGTATTGCCCTGTGTCTTAGGTCAGGGGCTACAACTGAACCGAGAGGAAGGGGGGACGCTGGGGCGCGCGGGTGACTCCGGAGCCTGCTTAGCGGGCTTGTCCTGCGACCCGCCCTGGGCCACCGCGGAGCGCAAAGCGTTCTGGTCCAAAGCGCTGTCCCGGGGAAATAAATCAACTTTGTTTGTATCCTCTGGCGCCTTGAAAGGTATGAGTGACACCTGACCTTGAGCGGGGGTGGGGACAAGTGTCTCAGGGCCCTTGGCGAGGGGTGGGGCGAGGCGGGCAGGGCGGGTCCAGGGTGGAAAGTGATTGGAGACCCAGGGATTTGTCTGGCTTTAAGCGGTTCAGCCCTGCTGCTGGCTCTTCTGCTGGACCAAGCCCCCCCAGAACTCAGGGATGGGAGGGGCTTCACCATTATTCTTCCAAAGAACCTCTGCTAACCGTGCAGGGTGGAGAAAACCCCTCGATGCTCAAGTACCTCTTGTTTTTATGTTATATTTAATTGGTGACAATGACCCTGTCTTAATTTCTTTTCTTTTTTCCTTTAAATAATTGACCTTTTTTGAGCCTTACTAGGTGCCAGGTACTGTCTCAGCACTTGGCACAAATGCTCACATGTAACCCTCTTACCAGCCCGGTGAGCTTGGTGCTGCTGTTGCGTCGTGTCCACAGGAGAACACTGGGGCTCAGAGAGGTTAGGCCACGGTCTCAGGGCCATGCCGCCAGTAAGCCAGTAGGCAGAGCTCCAGCCCAGCAATCTGGCTCTTGTTAGGTCCTATTAATCCTATCTGGACCTTCTCTCTCCTGGGCTGGATTTTCTAGCTTAACAAATTTCCATAAAAATAATCAGGTGTCCCCAGGGAAACTGACCATGTGGCATAAATGATTTGGCTGACTGTACTAACTTTACTTGAATACGTGGCCCATACTTACCCCACTGCTTCTCTTTTTATTTTGAGACAGGGTGTTTCTCTGTCGCCTGGGCAAAAGTGCAATGGCATCATCATAGCCCACTGCAGCCTCAAACCCCTGGGCTAAAGTGATCCTTCTGCCTCAAACTCCTAAGTAGCTGGGACTACAGGCGTGTGCCACCAGTCCCAGCTAATTTTTCTTTCTGTAGATAAAACAGATGGCCGTGGCACACCTCTCTATTAGGGGGTCTCACTTTTACTCAGGCTGGCCTCAAACTCTTGGCCTCAAGTAATCCTCCTTCCTTGGCCTCCCAAAGTGCTAGGATTGCAGGCATGAGCCACCGCGCCTGGCCCTAACCCCACAGTTTCTATTGGAAAGCTCACTCTGTGTTCCAACTTTGGGGTTCAGGCAGTGGCCTTATGTGAGGATAAAATGGAATTTGAGTCACCACAGCTCCTTGGCTGCCATTATTGCCCCTGTTGTACTTGGTGGCTCCAGAAATTCCGTTGGTTATAGTTCTGTTGACTCTGGCAAGGCTGCTGATGTGGGTCTTCACAGCGAGGGCACACCTGGAAGTGTGTTATGGCCTGGAACTGGGCAGCCCAAGGGGAAGAGGGGTCCTGGGGTCCCTGAGGTGCAGGAGGAGAGGAGGGAGCTAGGCCTCTCTCCCCAGGGTTCAGGTGACCCCCGGCACCATCTCCTCTCCCTCCCCTCACCCCTCCCTGCCTCCAGAGGGAGCACCTCTTCCCAGACTCCTCCAGATGCTTCAGGATACTCAGATGTTTGTCCTACACCCTCTCTGCACCTCCCGCCTCCCAGCCCAGTCTGTCACTTGACAAGAAGGGAGAGGACTAGGTCACCAGAAAGTCCCCTCCTGCCCCCCCGCATGTGACTTCTGAGTGGAGACTAGTGCTCTGGTGCCAGGGGACATGTTTTTCCAGTCATGCCCTCTGGCTTGGGTGAGTGGATCGTTTTGTAAAGGGATTCTGATATAACCGGGTTGGGGAGGGGGCACAGAAGTTAACCAGCCAAACCCCCACCGATGGCCCTTTCCCTTCCTCGCCCCTCCCCGGGTGTCCCTCCTCTTGGCTCCCAGTCAACATGCTGCACTGAGATATATCCCTTTATGTGGATGTTCTCCCCTCGAGACTGGGAATCTGGAGGCATGGACAAGACCTCAGTTTTTCTGCATTTGGCTGCCCACAAATGTCAGTTACTAGGATTCCTAGGAATTGAAACACAGAAATACACACCAAGTAAAATGGTGCAGTTCACATGGTTTCTGTATTGCGGTTCCAAAGCAGGAGCCTGGCATCTGCAGCCATGGCAGGACTCAAGGCCTCCTCCCTGGATGTCTGTGGCACACCTCTCTGTGCAGGTGAGAGAGGTACGAGGTGAGAGAGGCCGCATCTGCCACTGTGTGGCCTGCTCAGTGTCAGGTGGCTGAGTTGATGGGCGCCAGCCTTCTGGGGACTTCCCGGTAGCTGCTACTGTCAGTAAACTGAGGCTTCATCCATGGACATGTGAAATATATTAATAATTGCACGATCATACATTTAACTTGCATTAAGTGCTATAGTGTAAATAAGCCATCGATGGACAGAGAATATAACGGGAGGGTCTTTAGAGGAGGAGGCCGGGAGGCCAGACTGAGGAGAAAACATGTAAGCTGAGTTCGGGGGTGTGGGGAGGAGGCCATGGGAATGGGGGAGAGTGGTCTAGGCCCAGGGGGCAGCGTGTGGCGAGCTCTGAGGGGAGAGAAGTGCAGGGTGGACATGCACTGAGGAGGGGCGCAGTAGGGGTGAGGCGAGCGGGCGGTGGCTGAGGACAGATCATGCCAGGGGCTCACTAGCCCTGTGGAGAGCTGGGCTATCACTCTCATTCCACAGGGAAGTCTCAGGAGGATTTGAGCCCTGTGGCAGCTTGATCTAGTTTTTGTTGGAAAATGACTGTCACTGTTGAGTGGAAAGTGGATTGGATATGGGTGAGTGGGAAGCCAGGAGACTAGTCAGGAGACTTTTGCACACCCGAGGCAAGATGTGACACTTGTGGTGAGAAATGCATGTCCTCCAGGAGCTAGGTGATAGGTAAGTGGATGGGTGGATGAATGTTTGTGTGGGGGTGTGTGTGTGTCCATGCATGCGCACATCTGCATGGTGAGTGGGCAGAGTGAGGGAACAGAAAGCAAAATGAGTGACCTGCAGTTAATGATGTAGTCACTCCTGACATGGGGAATTAAGGCAGGCCTGGGGAAGGACAGATTCTAAAGGAATAAATTTGGGGATCATTCTGTTTCTTTGAGATATGTGCGAGACATCCAAGTGCCTATGTCGCGAAAGCGGCTGGATATGGGGATGTAGGCACCAGATGTCACCGTAAGTTAAGACTGATTTTGATAAGTGCCTCGCATTTTACTGGCCACTGTCATAGTGATTTATTGCTGTATAACAAATTACCTCTAAACATTTCACCTTAAAATAACATACATTTATTATCTCATAGTTTCTGAGAGCCAGAAATCTGAGGCAGTGTTGCGGAGTGTTTCTGGCTGAGGGTGTCTCGTGAAGCTGCAGTCAAGGTGTTCGCTTGGGCTGCACTCAGCTGAAGGCTTGACTGGGGCCCGAGGATCTGCTTGTAAGACAGCCCACTCACGTGGCTATGGGCTGGAGGCCTTAGTCCTCTCCTCATGAAGCTTCTCCACAAGGGCTGCTTGAGCATCCATGTGACATGGTGGCTGACTTCCCCCAGAGGGAGTGATCCAAGGGAGAGAGGGAGCAGTATCTTTTAGGACCTAGTCTGGGAAGTCACACACCATCACCTTCATCACACTGCATCCATTACAAGTGAGTCACTAAGTCCAGCCCACCTCAAGGGGAGAGGAAATAAGCTCCACCTTTTAAAAAGGAAGAATGTGAAAGAATTCATGGGTACAGTCTAACCCATCATATCCACCAAAGCAAAATATTTTATGTTTTATTGTCTGCTAAGGCTAGGATCAACAAACTATACCGCAAAGGCCTGGCACCTGTTTTGTATGGCACGTGGGCACTGCTGGGACAGCTGGGGACCAAGCTGGGGTATCCCCTTCTGTCTACTCTCGGTGTGTGGCTACCTGGCCAGCTGTGGGCTAGGGCCCACGCTGGTTGCCGTCTACGCACTGGAGTCTCCATTGTTGGCAGTTGCCAGACACCAAGTAGTGGAATCTCAGCTCAGGAGGTGGTGACTTAGCAGATCATCTTGCTTCCTGCCAGCCAACTTGAGATGCCTGGAGGAGAGAAGGACACACGGGCATCTATCTGGGTGTCACAACTGAGTGCAGCAGGCTTCCCCTGCCATCCCCAATCCCACCCTTCTGCTCACCAGCCCTTCCTGCTTCTTCCCTCATGGGCTAGTCGCTCTTGTCCTGAGAACGTGTCCAGCAGGTGGCGACTGGGCATGAAATCTGCTCACCACTTGGGATGGCCCACGAAAGGCAAGTGGGGAGGGGCAGGCCAGGAGTTTTCTCTTTTCTTATGTAAATTTATACATAATGTCTTTGATTTTGCCTATTAGCCTGTGAAGTCTAGAATATTTACTATCTTGTCCTTTACTGAAAACATTTACTGACTCCCGTTGATGATGCAAAGGTTTTCCTAGACAGTATTTTCCTTTCCATTGTGAACCTAACCTTTGAGAGTTTGCGATGGTCAGCATTTTGATGCAGGAGCTGCAACACTGTAAGTACCTGGCAGTCCCTGGACTGGAGAGGAACGTGCCTGACCACACTCCGTGCCCAGGGTCCTTTCCTTTCCAGCGAGGAATGCCATTGTTTTCCTTCTGTCTCTTGGTCCCAGGTGTTTTTTTCTCTGGAAGTGGCTCTGTGACTGTGGACAGTGTAGCTCAAGTCTAGGGAAGCTTGTTCTCACAATTATGCTATAACCGCACAAACCCAGATTCACAGCAGGGAACTGGAATTAGATGCCGTCTTGGAACCATGACTCTTCGCTGTCAGATTCAGTAAGGGCCCAGGCTAAAGCTCTGTGCTGTCTAGTTGCGAGAGTCTACTTGGTTGTAAATTTTCCTCTAAGATGCTATTGCTTTATTTGTATTGAGGGTCTCCCATACTGGGTCCTATAGATTAATTTTTCCCTTTTCTGTTTTGGTGTAGTAAATTATGGGGACGTTTCTATAGTCCTGGTGAAAGTTAATTCTTAACAGATTATATTTTCTGTATTTGCCTGAAAGATTGTGTAGACTGGAGTTCATTTTATAAAGAAGAGATTAACTTTGTAAATTTGCCAGCTGACTTTCTCTGTTCCAAGCTGCTGAGGGGCTGGTAACTGCATCTGTCTCTGACATCTGCCTCTTCTCTGCTCCCCAGTGTGGCCTCACCCCTGGTTAGAGGGTCTCTGCCTGCCCTGGACTGACTCATGGGCTTTCATTGGGAAACCTCTTTCTTAAGTACCCACCCATGGAGCTACTACCTCCTGGGTTAAGGTCGAACTTGTCCAGCTGTCTAGAGATGTCTCTGGACTCAGCCCTTTTCTTCACAGGATGCCAGGAGGACCTGGCACTTGGGAGCTTGTATTTCTTAGCTTGCCAGCACCTCTAGACGTTACATGTGTTAATATGTCTCTAGTAGATGTGGTCATCACCTACGGTTCTTAGAGTCCCCAGTTTTCATTACTCACATTTGCAAACAGAATTTCATCTTACAGGCAAGACCCTGATTTAATCCTGGCACATTCAAAGCCCCCGTAATTCAAAGGAAGTTTTAGAACAGAACTTCCTTCTTTGCTTTGTACAACACAGGGAAAATGGTGAATGTGGTTAGATAACAGACACAGGATACACTCTTTCCCACCAAAATACTGAGAGTAGTAATGGTGTATAACTATTTAAAAATATATCAAGGCCTTTGGTAATTAAATTTCATATATTCCTGGAATTTATCAAAGATGATTAAGTCATTTTTGTTGACATGATCCAATATTTAGAGCATAAAGGCATCAATCAAGAAGAGGCCATTCCCTAAGATAGAAACTTGAATTACATTTCTTCTCTAAATTCATGCATAGAATTTAATAAGCAATGATGTTTTTTAATGCAGGGGAAGTTAACATATAGATCTGATTACTTCTCAAGGGCTGACTGACCTAAGGAAATGAAAGAACCTCGGTGAAAGAGCCTCAACAAGGAAATGAAGGAATCTGAGTTGTGTCTGGTTGATCTAGAGAGCATACACCCTGTGGATGGCTAGTGGTTCTTTCAGCTTCATTCTCTCTGGCCAGCCGGGCTATCCACATGGCCCAAATGCATTTAACTTTTCTTTGGCTTTTTGGTTTACTTTCATGTGCAGACTTGGGTTTTTTTTTTTTTTTTTTTTTTTTGAGACAGAGTCTGACTTTGTTGCCTGGGCTAGAGTGCCGTGGCATCAACCTAGCTCACAGCAGCAACCTCAAACTCCTGGGCTCAAGCAATCCTTCTGCCTCAGCCTCCCGAGTAGCTGGTAGCTGGGACTACAGGCATGCGCCACCACGCCCGGCTAATTTTTTCTATATATTTTTAGTTGGCCAATTAATTTCTTTCTATTTTTTTGGTAGAGGCGGGGTCTTGCTCTTGCTCAGGCTGGTTTCGAACTCCTGACCTTGAGCGATCCGCCCGCCTCGGCCTCCCAGAGTGCTAGGATTACAGGCGTGAGCCACCGCACCATGCCTAGAGATAGAATAAGTTAAATAAATGATCCAAGAATATTCTGTCTACAAAATTTTACATTAAGTATAAGCATATATTTAGGTTAAAATTAGAAGGATAGAATCCAGAAAGAGAAAAGACAATTCACAAAATGAAAGAAATTTTTTGTGAATTATATATCTGGTAAGAGAGCTGTATCTAGAATATATAAAGTACTATTACAACTCAACAATAAATAAAGAGATAAATTAACCCAATTAAAAATGGACAAAGTATCTGAAAAAGTATTTCTCCAAAGAAGTTACATAAATGTCCAATAAGCATATAAAAGATGCTCAACATCATTAGCCATCAGGAAAATGCAAATCAAAACAGTGATATACCACTTCACATCCACTAGGACGGCTATAATAAAAAAGGTAATAAGTGCTGTATAGGAGTAACTGGAACCCTCGTACTCTGGTGGGGGGAATGTAAAGTGATGCAGCTGCTTTGGAAATAGTCTAGCCGTTCCTAAAGAGGTTAAGCACAGAGTTATCACATAATCCGGCATTCTACTGCTCTGTATTTACCCAAGAGAATTGGAAACAAGTGTCCACACTAAACTTATGTACCATTTGCACCTTTGTCAAAAATCTCCTTTAGGTAAAGGAGTTTTAAGAGACAAAAGGCAGCCCCAGACAGAAATCAAAGGAAAGAAGGGAATAAATTGGTGTCAGCATTATTAGCTCTTCAGACTAAAATTATAGACTTTGAATGTTCAGCTGTGCAAACGTAAGCCAGTTCTCCCACGCGTATTGGCAAGCCATTTATAGAGAGCACACAACTTGAGTCAGAAAATTAAATATTTGGTTTCATATCCCTACTGACTGCTGTTTAGAAGTGTCTGAAATTGGAGAAAAAATATATATTCACCATCCCTACTATTTACTAACTGACACTCTGTGCGTTTGTGCAAATCAGGAAATGGATTTAGCCAGATTTTGATGCTGCTGGTAGGGGAAATCCAAAACAATAAAAGTTCAAAACAATAAAGTTCAAAGCAATATCTAGAAAGTTATTTTACTTAGATAAGGGACATAAGCTTAGTGGAATGAAATCAAAATGAACTTTCACGTCCTGATGATGATTTTTTCCTTTTTTTTTTTTTTTTGGCAATGAACAAATAATCACTTAAATAGCAAACATGAAGTAGGAAAATAAAAAGAAGAGAGAAAGCTCATTTAGTGGCCTGAGAGTGAAGCAATCTGGATGTAAATCTTTTGTTTACTCATTGACTCACTCATTTATTCAACAAATATTTATTCAATAAACATTTATTTATGCCATGTGCCAGACACTGTGCTAGGTGCCAAGGATGCAGGCATACAATTTTTCTGGGCCTCCCAGGTTTCATTTGGTGAAATTGAGAGTAGAGACTAAATCATCTCTGAAGTCCCACTAAGATGCGATGGCCAAGATATGTCTGAGTCTGATTTTCTCTGTACTTGGATAATCAAGTAAAAACCTTGTGAGAACTCATGCTGCAGGAAACTCAGAGGACATGTCTCCAGGCAGAGTGGTCAGTCCTAGGTGGGCAGGTGCTGAGCGGGCTCAGTGTGATGATGTTTGGTTTCATTGCTTAATGGTAGCTGGCTCCTAGCCTCAGATAGTAGAAGGTGGGAAGGGTGGGGAAGGAGGGGCTGGAGGTCACAAAGACTACCTGAAGCAGAGGAGTGAGTTGTGTCAGCTTCACAGAGGGAAGATGTTGGGAGGAGGATGGACAAGGCTTCCCCGAGGGGAAAGATTGAGCTGATGAGTTACTGAAGGAAATCCCAGTTATGTTCCTCATGTCCTGTACTTAAAGGAAAGAAAGAACACTCAAACATATTTAGAAGAAATTGTATTGAATGAAAGGGGACTTTTCTTGATCGTTCTCAATTAAGTAGAAAAGTAATCACAATACTGTCTATGTCAGCTTTTGTTTTTATTGAGGTTTAAATACAACTAAGCAGTTCTATTCTACTTGGGAGAGAAGGAAAGAGAATGTGGGTGTGTACACGTGTGTGTGTGTGTGTGTGTGTGTGTTTGTGCTTGATTAATTCATCTAACTGTGAGTCTCTGACAGCCTACTGGGAAGATTATATGCATACACTGGTAAATTCAGTGGAATGTGGACCCTCCAGGTTTGAGGGATGCCCGGGGGCTTTGGGAACCCAGAGTTCAGCTGAGGGATGGGAAGACAAGCCTGATGTTCTAAGGACGACCCCAGAGGGAGTGTTGAACTAAGACTGACTTACACACAGTGCTATCAGACCCTAAGAACATTAGCAAACCACCATCCTGGAAGTAGTAAGGCAGAACATCATTCCTTAAGCCAGGTGATGCATCCGTATTTCAGTTCAAAGTGCGTGTTAAAACTGTTCTCTTTTGTATGTCTATGAAGCTGACATATATGTATTTTTTAAACAGGTAATTCCATGCTCCCAAAATGGGACATAAAGTGGTCGTGTTTGACATTTCTGTCATCAGAGCCTTGTGGGAAACCCGTGTCAGGAAGCACAAAGCTCGGCAGAAGAAGGAGGAAGAAAGGCTCGAGAAGAGTGCATTGGAAAAGTACGTGTTTTCTGTTCCTGGTCCTGTAGCTCATTTAGCGAACGGGGATTTGGGCAGGCAACGGTTGTGTTGTGGACGAGGCTGCTTTTCTTCCGAGATTTCTCACTGTCGGTGACATTTCCCTCTTTAGACTTCAGAACCTCGCACTGTTGCCCAAGATGAACACTGGATTCCTGTAACGGTAATACCCATAATTACAGGGACCTACACACGATCCAGGAACTGTGCTAGGCGCAGGGAAGACAGAGATGACACAATAAATTCCTCTACACCAAATGCTGTAGAAAAGTGCTCAGCTGGTTTTCACTGAACTCACTTGGCTGCCTGATGCAGGCCACACCTGCGGAAGCCTTGTGGTGGCAGCCCAGGGCTGCCCTCTGTCATGTAATTCAGCCCTCCCCCATTGAGTTGAATTCTAGGTAAGATTCATTGTGTTGGTGTCATTTTTACTTAGATTAAAATGATGTTTGACTAATGTATAAACTCATGAAATATGAGTAAAAGAGAATTATCATGAAAACCAAATTGAGTGCTTTGGAAAAACTAAATTTATGATAAACACATTATGACAGCCATACAATTGGATTAGCACTGTATAAGGCTGATGAAAGTATGACAAGCTAGAAAAGTTGTACACTCAGGTGGCTTTGCATATGTCTGCTAATTTTATTTCTATTCCTTTGGAAAAATCCGAAACTGGAACTTGGATGATGCATTATGGGTGTTGCTTTTACAAGAAAGGTACAATGCAATTTTGATTGGCAGACCCAGTCTCTCTCTCTCTTTTTTTTTTTTTTTTTTGAGGCAGAGTCTCACTGTGTTGCCCGGGTTAGAGTGCCGTGGCATCAGCCTAGCTCACAGCAACCTCAAACTCCTGGGCTCAAGCAATCCTTCTGCCTCAGCCTCCCGAGTAGCTGGGACTACAGGCATGTGCCACCATGCCCGGCTAATTTTTTCTATATAAATATATTTAGTTGGCCAGTTAATTTGTTTCTATTTTTAGTAGAGATGGGGTCTCGCTCTTGCTCAGGCTGATTTCGAACTCCTGACCTTGAGCAATCCACCCGCCTCGGCCTCCCAGAGTGCTAGGATTACAGGCGTGAGCCACCGTGCCCGGCCGGCAGACCCTTTCTCAAAGGAAGTCCCTGACCCTATGTCAAGTTGGCAGATGGTAGTGTATACGTATGCTTTAAGTTAAAAACAAAATGTATACAGTGTGAAGGTATCTGTATTCTTGGCTTTCCACTTTTATGAGATTTTTGGATTGAATGAATGCCTATTCTGATCATGTTTGATAATTAAGCTGCTACAGTTTGTATCACAGTGGTTCTAGGTGGTTACTATCATTACTAATTTGCAGAGGAGGAAGTTAGGACCTATGTAACTTTCCCAAGTTCACCAAGCTGATAAATGGAGGATTTAGCCAAGCTCTTTCCTCTACATAATGCTATAATCACAGATAGTTGAAACATCTTTTCACTTGGCACTAATCTGAGATTATCCAATATGACATGAATCTTGAATTTAAGAATTGAAATTGTCACACCAGACAACCCCTATGGCGATGGATCTGAGAGACTGACACTCGCATAATCACAGGTCCCAGAGCCCCACGAGCCCGAAGTGGCTCTCAGCCCTGCCTCAGCTTCCTTCCCACTCCTGCCATCTGGGGTCACTCTGGCATAGAGCAAGCTTGCTACATGGGGACCCAAGCCCTAGGGTGGGGAGGCTTAAGGAAGTGTTTGTAGCTGATGGAACCTCCTGAGGTTCCTAGAACAGCAGCCATCTGTGGAGATCGGAGATCGGGGTCTGCAGGCTGTGTTCTCTAACCTGCTTTGGACTGTATCCACCCTTCAGCTCCGTCACTGTGGTGGTAAACATCGCCACACAGCTCATGCACACAGCATTGACCCTGAATTAGGCTCAGCGTCACTGACCTTGTGCTGTGTCTCATCTTAACCTAAGGCAGAAAACATCATGGGGATTTGTTAGGCATTTCCAGCTCCAAGTTGGCTGGGCAGATAAGGAGGAACGTGGGTGTTTCAGAAAGGAACATTTAGTTTCTCAGGACCTTCAGAAATTTGCCTTCTTCACAGGTGTTTTTGAGTTTCCATAATATGATCCGTGTTGTGATTATTAGTACTATTTGAAGGTCGACTTAGTTTCTCAGGATCTGTTTCCTGTGCAGAAATTGATATATTGAAAAACTGATGAATGCCTGATTATAAAAGGTAGGTATCTGGTTAATTTGCGTTCCCTAAAACAAGTAAAACCCTCCAGCGTGTTCTGTTACCTCACTTCATGGCATTTCATCTTGTGATGCTGTATTTGTTCCATGAAGTATGTGCCAACACTTAAAAGCTGTAAGTAGAGATAAAATACAGAATATCATTCTGAAACTTGATCATCTAGAGGGAGAAATAGAAGAGCTATTGTTAGGCTCGCAGTGAGGAATTTCTTATCCAATGAGGCTAATTGCCATCTGGTCTGGGATTATGGGTTCATTTCCTAAGGAAAAAGTATTTGTCTGCACATTTATTGATTTAATTAGCAGAACCCTAATGGCATTGTTTTGTATGTTTATCTGTAATTTGTGATATAGGAAAGTTGTATTATAGAGGACTTAACTGGTATCATTTCATTACATTGCCAGAAGCTACCTTCAGGTTCAGTCTAAGAAATGAGGAAAGAGAAGTTAGAGTCATTAACATGAAAAGTGCTCAGTGAATACAAGCACTTGCGGTGGCTGTGCTGTGGATCGCTGAAAATTCAGAGAGATTGCTTCTGACAGAAGGCCAAGCAGGGAGTCTTAGCCCTAGGGTATGCCCTCATCCCTGACTGCTACTGTCAGATCTAGGTCTACAGGTAGATATTTATTAATCAAATGTATTTTTATCATATGATTATTAAAATATTTAAATCACACAGAAAAGCTTATTAATAATTAAAAGCAACAATCTCAAGCTCCTGCAAAATCTGCCAGAGGAGACTGCTTCTAATTCTTTCAGCACTTTCTTTTTTTTTTTTTTTTTTTTTTTTGAGACAGAGTCTCACTCTGTTGCCTGGGCTAGAGTGCCATGGTGTCAGCCTAGCTCACAGCAACTTCAAACTCCTGGGCTCAAGCGATCCTCCTGCATCAGCCTCTCGAGTAGCTGGGACTATAGGCATGCGCCACCATGCCTGGCTATATATTTTTAGTTGGCCAATTAATTTCTTTCTATTTT
>CAUYRT010063638.1:0-13268 GCA_963574885.1 Lepilemur ruficaudatus | reverse complement strand
AGACAGAGTCTCACTCTGTTGCCCGGGCTAGAGTGCTGTGGTGTCAGCCTAGCTCACAGCAACCTCAGACTCCTGGGCTCAAGCGATCCTTCTGCCTCAGCCTCCCGAGTAGCTGGGACTACAGGAATGTGCCACCATGTCCGGCTAATTTTTTCTATATATTTTTAGTTGGCCAACTAATTTCTTTCTATTTTTAGTAGAGACAGAGTCTCACTTTTGCTCAGGCTGGTTTCTAACTCCTGACCTTGAGTGATCGACCCGCCTTGGTCTCCCAGAATGCTAGGATTACAGGTGTGAGCCACCGCACCTGGCCTAGAGTTTTACCATCTTTTTATAGAGCTGCCTGGAGCTTTTACTAGAAGTTTCATACATGGTAGCAGGTACAACCTATCCTTAGAGTCTAGCCTGATTTCCACTCCCTGGGGCAGTCTGAAGAACTTTTTATGATTTCATTGCCTTCTTATACCTTATATCCTAGGCCAAGGGTTGGCAAACTATAGCATATGGCCAAATTTTTATGTTTTTATATAGTAAAAATTAAGAATGGCTTTTACCTTTTTCAATAGTCAACCAAAAAATCAAAATGAGAATATTTTGTGACACATGAAAAATTATGTGAAGTTCCAATTTCTGTGTCATACTTGTCCACAGAACTACTCATGGCAGAACTGAGTAGTTGGGACAGAGAGTCTATGGTCCATAATTGCTAAAATATTTACTGTATGGCCCTTTATAGAAAGTATTTACTGAACCTGGGTCTATTCTCTCAGCTCCTGTACTTTCTTGTCCATGTGAGCTGTTTTTAATTTGCCTCAGTACACCCTGGGATGTATAAGCCCATCCCTCATTGTTTTGACCAAAAAAAAAAAAAATACCCGTCAAATATTTATAGATTTTTGAAAAATTTACTGAGTTTTGGGGGAGAGACATAAGAAAAGATCACAGAACACACTACATTTTTGCCACTTTGCTTGCAACACCCTTTTCTCCTCTTTCTTTTTCCCCCTTCTTCATCTACCATAACCAAGAATTTCCTTCTGGTCACTCCCACTAACTCTCAGGTTCCCTGCAAGTCTCAGCATCTATCCAAGGCTGGTATATGGAAGAATTGTTTCCAAACAAAGCTAGTGCTGTCCTGAAAAGGAATTCTGGTGAGCACAATTTTTTTCCACTTCATTACTACAGGAGGACAATAGTTCTCTGGGGATTTCACTGCAGCTCTCTGGGTGCTAATGACTTTGCATTCCAATACTCTTAAATGGGATCTCAGTTGGATCATAAAGTCTTTCACATGGGGCACGTCATCCATGTGTTTATTTAGATACCAGAACTCTGGATGGTCTTTCAACTTTAATCCTCTTGCCTAGATCAATGAAGGAAGGGATCAGAGGCTGTTTTTTCAGGTGCTTTCAGCTACTTAAACCCATAATCATAGCAGTCTGATTTTTTATTGTACTATGCTTAGAAATTTGGTTTTTAATCAAAACAACAAGTTTTTAATCAGAACTTGAGTGAGAATGGTGTGTCAGTGATCTGCTGTTACATGGAAAGATTGCCTGGTGAGTAGCTGGGATTATTAAAATCTACAGTGGTGTCAGAAATTCTGGCTAGAGTTCTGATTGAGAGTGATTAGAGGATATTTATCAAGCTCTTTTTAAGGCTATGCTTTGTTCTTCTGGTCACTGGTTTAGAAGAAAGTTCTTCTTGGGAGCATAATTACAGACAGTAAAATACATATATGAAAAGTGTAACATTTTCTTTCATCATAGAAGGAGAGATACAGCAAATATATTTGCATATTGTCATAAATTTCTAGTTAAGATAGAATTGAAAAATTCTACAATTCTAAATAATAATGACACACAAAGGTGTTATGAAAATCTGGACTGGGTAAAAAGAGGAGTTGGGAGTGGGCAGGGTAACAAACATGTGGAATGATAGATGAAATTTAAATGACATGGGCGGGCTCAAAATCTAGAGGAACATCTCTGTGGCCAGAAAAATTAAAGGTTTGATTGAGTTTCAAAGTGTAGATTTGCCAGGCTTTGCGTGAACATGCATACAGGGACCGTAGGGGGCTCACTGTTTAATGTACCCTGCTCTGGAAAGGAGACAGAAAGAGGCTATTGTGGGCCAATGACTAATAAAATTCTGGGAGCCCAGGGAATTGGAATTTGGCCTCACCAACAGGAGCTGAACCAGCCTCCCACTGGCTCAGTGAGTGTACTACTTTTGCTGTATTTCCTCAAATCACTCTGGGGAAGGACTTTGAATTTCCAGTAGAAGACTGAAGGTCTGAGTGCAGTCAACCTGGAGTGGAAAGGCATGGAAGGATGGGGGTGGGTTAAAGAGAGAGAGAGAGAGCAAGAGAGGCGGGAAATGCAACAGCTTTGAGTCTGAGGCTCAAAATTCTACAACAAATGAAGAAATCTTAGAAATCTTAAGCTAAGAGTGATGGTAAAATAAACCAACAATCAGATGAAAAATTAGTCCAGATTAAAAAGAAAAAGCACAACAGATTCCAAAGTAATAAAGCAAATTGACAATTTTGACTATATAAAAACAAAATATTTATTACAAAGGCCACTGCCCTGATGGTGGCCATTAGATAGGATTTGATTACTAGAGACTACTCATAGGAACCCAAATGACAATGTTTTCAAATCTATAGGTGTGTTTTTTTGCAGATGAATGATACAGTATAGCAACAGCATTAAAATCAAGATATCATAGCTAAAGCTAGCCTGGCAGCAAGGGGTCTGGATTGGCCAGGTGCAAACTCCAAGTATACTCTGTCTGAATGGTTGTACCAAGATATCATTATCTCTCAGATCAGGAACCACTGACATGTGTACAAAATATCAGAACCAGAAGCCTGGTGCGGTGGCTCACACCTGTAATCCTAGCACTCTGGGAGGCCGAGGTGGGCAGATCGCTCAAAGACAGGAGTTTGAAACCAGCCTGAGCAAGAGCGAGACCCTATCTCCACTAAAAATACAAAGAAATTCATTGGCCAACTAAAAAAAAATATATAGAAAAATTAGCTGGGCATGGTGGTGCATGCCTGTAGTCCCAGGTACTTTGGAGGCTGAAGCAGAAGGATCACCTGGGCTCAGGAGTTTGAGGTTGCTGTGAGCTAGGTTGATGCCACGGCACTCTAGCCCGGGCAACAAAGTGAGACTCTGTCTTAAAAAAAAAAAAAAAAAAAGAACCAGGGAGCTCCCAAAGGAGTCTGAGATGGGGCTGCTTCTACCTTGCTGGTCACTTAGGCATGTTCCATAACAAGCCCCTATGGCAGAGTTTTTCTAGGGTCTTAATGAGACCACTTTCAAATAATCGGTCTCACTGTTATCAATAAACAGTATTAATAAGCTAGTATACGTTACTCCAAAACTCACCTGGAATCCATGATTACAAAGCAACACTATTAAACAGTTCATTTCATGCCTTGATCAGAGGTTGATGCATGCAGATAATTCAGCAAAAGAGTTCAGGACAGTTCTAGGCCTGGAGGAATTAATCCTCAGACCATAAATAAAGTCAAAAGGCAAATGACAAACTAGGAAAATAAATTACAACTTATATTGTAGATAAAAGGTTAATTTCCCTAACATATAAAGAACTTCTACACGTCAATATTGAAAAGACTAACACCTAATTGCAAAAAAGTCAGAGGACATGAACAAATACCCTACAAAAATAAAATCACTCAAACATAAAAATAATCATATGAAAAAATATTCAGCTTCATTCATGGTAAGGAATATGCATATTGAAACTGCACTGAAATGCCATTTCTCACCAATCATATTGGCAAAGGTCAGAAAGTTTGAGTATACATTGTGTTTGCAAGGCTCTTGGCTAACCACTCCCCTCACAGCTGGGCAGCAAATTCTTTCTTGAAGGGGTATCTGAGCATGACATTTTACCATCTACTATAGTAAAACTTCTCTGATATAGGATGTTTGCATTGATAAACTCTTGCTCATGTCTGTAACCCCAGCACTTTGGGAGGCTGAGGCGGGAGGATTGCTTGAGGCCAAGAGTTTGAGACCAGCCTGGGCAACATAGCAAGACTCTGTTTCTACAAAAGATAAAATGAAAAAGAGAGATTTTCTTCATACATAAATTAGTCGGCATTTTCCCATCGTACCCAGCCAGCCACCCATCTGACATCTCTACTCCTTGCTCCTTGCATTCCAGGTCATTGCATGTGCTGATCCTGTCACCTGTGACGCAAGAAAATAATAATGCAAATAAAAATCAATATAATGAAAATAAAAGTTGATACAGTTCACCGAATTCAATATTGACTAATAAAAATACCCTAATTTTAGAAAGTTATAACGGTGAAAATAAATATATTCTAAATGAAAGTTACAAGATGTAGTATTGAATGGGGTGTGCATGTGCAATAGTCTAAGATTCTAATATGGATTGAGATGATAGATATCTGAGTACCTAAAATATGTATATTTAAAATTCAGCACTTTGTACTCTATGGACTACTTTGACAGAATAGGTTTTTGAATGTAAAAAGATAAGTCACCTTGAGTGGTAATATATTTTGGGAAATCAGCTCACTACAAATTGTGACTGTAAACATTGTACTGTAAATGTTTTGTAGTTTTCCCCCAATAAAATTTTCGGAAGAGAAAAAAAAAATTCAGCACTAAAAATCCTTAAAGAACTATATGGGATTCATTTACTCATTTCCTCTTCAAATATTTATTGGATGTTTCTTCAATAAGCATGCTAGATACTGTGGGAGGATATCAATGAAAACAAGACAGCAAATCTTTCCTCAAACAGCTTATGCTATTGTCTATAAGGGAAGTAAAACGTGTACATAAATAATATGGAATAGGGGTTGGAAAACTTTTTCTGTGAAGGGCTAAAGATTAACTATTTTTAGGCTTTGCTAGATATATGGCCTTTGTTGCAACTATCCAACTCAGATTTTACAGTACAAAGGCAACCACAGGGCAATATGTAAACAAATGCGTGTGGCTGTGTTCTAATAAAACTTTATTTATAAACAAGTGGTGGGCTGCATTTGGCACATGTGCCATAGTTTGCTTATACCTGAAAAATATAAAGTAATAATTCTGTTTGAGAAATCCATTGAATAGAAGTTTAGAGGAGGGAGAGTTAGCATCTAGTTAGCAACAGTGTAAAAGGACTTCATGGGGGTGATGACTTAATCTGGAATCTTAGTGGAATATCAACTTTGGGTTATGGTAAGGAGAAAGGTGAAGGTAAGATAGGAAGGAAACTCTTGGTAGAGAAAAAAATGTAAGCAGAAGCACAGTGGAGTTGGTTAGTAAATGTGTGTGCAGTAGCAATTCAGTTTGGTTTAAGCATAGTGTCATTAAGTGGAATAAAAGGAACATAGGTGGGAAGGAGGATGTGGGCAAGACCAAGAAAGGCTTTACAATTAGGCAAAGGAGACACCTTGAGCGGTTGATGGTGAGCCATTGTGTCAGAGTGGCATTGCCATTCATGCCTTAAAAAGTTAATCTAGTATTTTGGGGTATCTGGAGCTTAAACAACTAGGGAATTCTCTTAAGAAAAACAGATACAATATTATGAATTTGACATTAGGTACTGGACCTAATGGAAGGGGACGTGTAAGTGCTGGACTCTGAAAGCTATGTTTCATTAGCCTCCTGGAAAATCTATCTCTGTAGGTGATATTATGTAGCATGGCTACAACAATAGTCTTGGCAAAAGATAACAAGGAATTGTGGAAATGGCAGAGGGAATTGGGAATAAGGGACAAATATCAGACTCTATAGAGGTTAAAGAGCAGGGCTTGGAAAATTGTTGGATGCTGGAGGCAAAGAAGAGGAAGAGACAAAGATGGATCAGAGATTTATAGTCTAAAGTTACAAGGAGGATGGTGATGATGCAAATAGAACAACATAACACAGAGGGGGTTCAGGTTTTTAAAGGAAATGGATGCAATCAATTTTGACTGGAGTGAATTTGAGATTGTTTAGATAAAAGTGTCCAGCAGGTCATTGAGAATGTGACATTAGACCAGGTGCGGTGACTCACGGCTGTAATCCTAGCACTCTTGGAAGCTGAGGCAGGAGGATTGCTTGAGCTCTGGAGTTTGAGACCAGCCTGAGCAAGAGTGAGACCCCATCTGTACTAAAAATAGGAAAAATTAGCCAGGCATGGTGGCATGCGCCTGTAGTCCCAACTACTTGGGAGACTGAGGCAGGAGGATTGCTTGAGCCCAGGAGTTTGAGGCTACAGTGTGTTATGATGATGCCGTTGCACTCTGGCGGGGGTGACAGAGCAAGACTCTTGTTTCTTAAAAAAAAGTGAAATTAGAGATTGGGAAAGAAGTCTGAATTTGGGAGTCACCTGTATCGACATGAGTGTTGCGATAGAATGAGATTGTCAAGGGAGAGAAATACAGAGAGATCAGAAGTCTTCGGATGGAGTGACCTCATTTGGTAAATGTTAAAATGGAAAAATTATGCCTATCAAATTGACACACTATCTGGATGTTTTTATTTGCTTTCTGGCTGCCAAAGTTTTCCATAAATATCCCATAACTTTAGTAGATTATTTAGAATGAAACTACTTTTTGTGTTACTTTATTATTCATTAGAAGATATAGGTATTGTTCTGAAATTTAATACTTAAATTATACTCATTTGGACTTTACACACATTCACTGTGAATTTTTGTCTCCTTTTATGAAGATACAAAAATTTATGAAGTATAGGCCCCCCTCCTCTGACAGATAACTTTTAAATCTGTCTTCCTTCCCTAGTATTTACAATTACTCTACCTCAGAAGGGGTCAGACCTCTAGAACTAGAAGGAAAGAACTCTTGAGATGCATGTAATTATAAGTAATAATTATGCTCTTTTACTGTAATTACTGTTCCATTTTAGAGCTTCTGTCTGCCCCTTCATGATTCCTGTGACACTAACAGGATCTAAGAAGTTTGGTACAAGCTTCTGGAAAAAATAGGTATACTTTTTGAGAGTGTTTGTTTAATTATGTGGTCTCAAATGGCTGGTACAAAAAACCCAGGATATTCAGGATGTTAATATTTACCTAATCAGTCATCTTTCCTTCTTTAAGAAACTTAATTATAATGCACATCATATTTTTTTCTTATTATTGTGCTTTTTAAGTGTCTTAATTGTTTTTTCCTAATGTCTCCCGGTAATATTTTTACTATTTTGAGAAGCATATTCTCCTTCCCAATATTCTTGGGATTATTTGAAACATGGGAGAAGTAACTTCACCACAGACTTTATTAGAATAAATACTGTAAAACTGGTTTCCAGCCTAGTTCATTATCAGAATCATCTGGGACTCCAAAAATACACAGATTTAAATCATCTGCAAATCAACATTTTATGCCTTGTCTTGGGTTGTCATGCAATGCTTCCCTTCTTCTTTCTCTCTCCACATTTGCACTGAGATATTTCATCCATTCTCCTGGCAAAATACCATCTATGTTCAGATGATACCAAAATTTATTTCTCTAGTCCAGTTCTTTCACCTGAATCCAAATACAGGCTTGGCATTTCCACTTGGATAATTCACTTCTACAGTGTATCTCAAATTTAACATGTCCTGAACTCTATTTTCTTTTCTTTTTTTTACTTTTGTATTTAATTTTTTACTTATTTAATTTGAAAAAACTTACGAAATTATTAGTTTGAAAGTAGAGCAGCTATCATCACGTTGAGGGCAACAAACTGAAAAAAGAAAAAAATCCAAACGGCTAAAAATAACTCAGATATGAAAGTACAAATATAATTTATAATATCATGTATCTCAGAAAAATAAAAACACTGAATATCTTTTCTTCTAGATAAGGTTGTTTTCTTCTCAGAAAGCAAAAAAGAAAAAGAAAATAAAGGGCAACTAATGATTTGAAATTAAAATCAAACATAACTGGGGTTCACCACAGCAATGTCTAAATAAACGACCCACACAGCATAAAACTTGCTCATTCACAATCACATACAGTTAAATTACCTTTCCCTCATAATAGTCCTCTTAAAACAATCTCCTTTTAGAAAACTATCATATTAGTTAAGCCTATTTATTCCTGTTATGAAGTTAATAATTTCATTTACATAGGCTACACAAGTTTAATTGGCACATTTTACTTGATAAGACAAAATAATTCACTTTTCTTTAAAAAAAATTATGGGATCATCTGTTTCCAAAGAATAAGCCTAGATACTTAATTCATTAAAGCAAATTTTCTACCATCAGCCGTCAAGCTTTTTAAATGATCACTAAGTGTTCACCTGAAAATTATCAACGCTATATGAAGTGTAAACTTGTTTTTAAGATTTGTGTCCATTTTATAAGAAGATACAATTTGTACTGAAAAGTTTTTAAAAAGATAACCTATGTACATACAGTTAATTTGCCTCAAAGAACTTCTTCGAAATACAGTATAAACATTTCAGAACCATTACAGAGTCGTGCTTCAAACTTCCACAAAGATTTTCTTGAAACCCAGTACAAAAGTTACTGCCTCAAGACTATATCCCAAAGTGACATCAGTACAAGATTTGATTGTAAGACTCTACCTCTTAAAAAAAGAGCACGCAGTGGTTATACATGGCTTTTAACCTGGAGCTACAATTATGCTACAAATCCCCCGACCCTCCAAGTCTAAAGTTGGTCATGTGGAGATATGTACATTCTGAGCATTGTTTAGAGTCCTTGGTTTTCCAGCTTTGATGGAGATTTAGAAGGTGTTCAGAAGTCTGTGCGCTTACATTCAGAGCAGGATGAACTTTACAAATTCCACTTTCCTCCATTAGTGACAGGCCACAGATCCCAAAGCATGCATGCAAAGCATCTGGATGACTATCTGGCCACTTGGCAAATCCCCCTATGAGGCAATCTTGAGTTGATAAGATGTAATTTCTATTTTTCTCAAAGTTAGTGTATTGGAAAATTTTCAGAAGCTTTTCAGAGTTGCTCCCACTCAAAAAGAATAACAGATGTCGGCTGGGCACGGTGGCTCACGCCTGTAATCCTAGCACTTTGGGAGGCCGAGGCGGGTGGATTGCTCAAGGTCAGGAGTTTGAAGCCAGCCTGAGCAAGAGCGAGACCCTGTCTCTACTAAAAATAGAAATTAATTGGCCAACTAAAAATAAATATATAAAAATATTAGCCGGGCATGGTGGCGCATGCCTGTAGTCCCAGCTACTTGGGAGGCTGAGGCAGAAGGATCGCTTGAGCCCGGCAGTGTGAGGTTGCTGTGAGCTAGGCTGACAGCAGTTTGCCTGGGCACCCTAGCCCAGGAAAAACAATGAGACTGTGTCTAAAAAAAAAAAAAAAAAAAAAAAGAAGAAGAATAGATGTCTACAGGCTTATTAGCTCTTCCATGATAACCATTTTGTTGCCTCATTATACACCACCTCTTTACCCTGTTCA
Source organism: Lepilemur ruficaudatus (assembly GCA_963574885.1). NCBI lineage: Eukaryota > Metazoa > Chordata > Mammalia > Primates > Lepilemuridae > Lepilemur > Lepilemur ruficaudatus. Next base: position 3,830 of record CAUYRT010063638.1, on the reverse strand, counting down.
ATTCTTTTTCTAAAAAATCTTCTTCCAGTTTACCCATCAGACATAGTGATGCAATGCCACAAAAAGTAGATCCTCCATGAGATTCAAGTCCAGCTCTCTGTGCCAGCCCATTGTCATAGGACATACTTCTTCTAATATAGTTGATGGCTTTTTTCACATCTGCCCAACCAGTTGTTGAGCACATGACAAATACAGGAAGCACAGTACACAAATCTCGTGTCATTTTCACTGCCTTCAGGTATCTCACAAAAACTCCCATCTTCCAGCTGAAGAGCTCTCAAACCTGCTAAGCAAGCTTCTTTATTTACCAGGCTTAAGTCGTCTCCAAGAATAGCTAAACATGAAAGCCCAGTGCAGGTCATTGCTATGTGGCCACTGTCATAAGGATGAGCTGTTCCAGGATTCTTTGATGGATTGAATGGAATACCTAGGTGTGAAGAGCCTCGGAAACCACAACGATTTAAATTTGATCTCACTGTCTTCTGTGGGAAAGACCTGCAGGGAGTAAGTCCACTCTGTTATATCATCTTTGTTCACCACATCTAAGGAATCCAACATATCCAGCACGGAGAGTGCAAAAAATGCAATTGTCAACCTGCTGGTCGCCAGCGAAGAATAGCGCTCCTGCAAGACCTGGAGGCATGGCTGGAAGAACCGCATGTGCGGGTCCCCCAGGAAATCCAGCCGCTCTTCCTCACCGCTCCCTGCCAGCCTCTCCTCGTCAGTAGTCGCCATGCTGCTCCCCTGGAACTCTGTTTTCTACCCCACTCAATCTGTTTTGCTCTAAATCTTTTCCATACTAGGGAATAGCCACCATAGTATATGCAGATACGTAGGAATTACCGTTGATTCTTTCTTTTTCTACACCCTATCTCTGCTCTCCACCAATTCATTGGCAATTCCTGTAGACTCTTCTAATATATGGCTGGAAGCTGTCCATTTCCACTGCTATCAACATCGTGCAAGCTTCTTTTGTGACTAATGTACAGTCTCCTAAATTGGGCTCTTTGACTCACTCTTGCTTCTTTCATCCTCCCGTGGCCAGGGGTTCTCACGTTGGATTCATCTGAAAAACAGAAAATACTGATGCTGGGTATGTCTGATCCTGATGATGTCTGATCCTTCTGCTTCATGATACATCTCCACCCCTTCACCCACCATGCTCTACCTTGCTTCTAGGTTCAGTTTCCTACCTTTCCAAGTACACCAGTCCGTGCAGTGAATTTTGGAAGTGGCTAGGTGCGTGTTGTTTGTTGGCTATTTTTCTGCAAAGCAATCCCGTCTTATCTTTCAATCGTGTATTTGGACTCGGAGAACCACATTCTTCTAATCCTGTCCCTGCTCCCACTTTGTGGTAAGGAATATGACCCAGGATTTCAGAATACTCCATCAACTTAATCAGCATTTTTTCTGAGATTTGGCTGGCAGTGTGAGGAGCTGTGAACTGCTGGAGTTGTGATCATGCCTCACCTCCTCTGACTGCATGAAGTAGGGCATCTCCAGTAGGAAAGCAAGTGATCAATATGTGGGGAAAAGAGAATCCTTGAGAGGCAGGTGCTCCATTTATATTATCTCACATAATCCTTACAATAACCTACTTGAGTATCTATTGCTATCCCCATTTTACTGATAAGAAAAATGAACTGCAGAGGGATTAACTAATATGCTTACATATTACTGCTCAAGTTAAAATACCATTTAGCTATAAAGAAATATCAGCTTGTGAAAAATCAATTTCTGAACTATCGTTATAATATTAACTATCTCTATGCAAAAATAAGTTTATTATGAATATCCATATCAGTATGGAAAAACTATATCTTAAGAATGAGTATATAATTATTTATTAACACTGGTGAGTCAACGGGATGTGTATTTTGTATAAAAGGTTAGGGGTGGTGTTGGCTGTTGGCAGATTTATTAAATGTCTTGGAATGCTGCTGGCTCTGATGGATTAAGGTTGGTTGGAATAGTGTTTCTTCAAATTTAATGTGACTAGGAATCCCCTGGAGTCTTATTTAAATGTAGTTTATGATTCATTAGGACTGGGGTGGAGTCTGAAATTCTGCATTCCTAACAAGCTCCCAAGTGATGCCTATGCTGCTGGTTCCTGGACCACTCTTGGAGTAGCAAGGGGTTAGAATATCAGTGACACAAGTTATATTTATTTCACAAATCTCCCTGTAGCCTCTGAAAGATTATAGTCTAAATTGTAATCATATCCAATAGGATATAACACAAAATTCATTAGCACTTAAAAGAATAAAGACCAACATCAGTTTGTGCTCATGTGATTACTTTAAAACTTAAATACCCACTGTACTGTTGGTCTGTAGAGGGATTACAGAAAGCTTTTGTTAGTATAACTCTTCTGGAAATCTGGATGAGTAGTAAATGCTTACACAACTTTAAATTGGTGATGGGATGGCTTCAGGAAAAACACAAATGATAGAAGTGAAGACTCTGTGGAAGGGAGATGTTGCTACCTAAGAAGTTAGTTCCTCCCCATATCACAATACACAAAGTGCCATAAATAAATGACTCCTGCAATTCAAGTTCAGAACCATTCTTGGTAAATAGAAGCTTTAACACTTGCACATTTAAACAATGAGTTCTTTTTTTTTTTTTTTGAGAGAATTATATTTCTCTTCCTGTCTATATTTCAACTTGGTTTCCTAAAAAAAACCAAAAAACAAACAAACAAAAAATCAATTCATTTTATCAGTTTGTAAATAAGCTAACAGGGCTTGGAAGAATTCAGATTTCTGAAAAGTTGAATATCCTGGAGTTCTTCTGCCAAATATATTATGAGAAAAATATCACCCAGTGCCAGTAGGTATATAGCAAAATTAATAAAGTTTAATGTTTTATGAGAATTTATAAAAGTGAAGTTTTGAAATAGTTTTACATGGAGGAAGGCCGCATTCTTGAAATCAGTAACATTTTTCTTGTACCTGGGTACATGGGACAGTAACATTTTTTTTTCTTTTTGGAGTGTGCAGAATTATCAGCATGAGGCCCTGGGGTTGGGGAAGAAGGTAGTACAGTGTAATGATTTCATTGTCTTTTGTGAAATGTGAAGATAATTTTTTTTGTATGAATAGGATTGAAGGCAGTTTTGAGAGGTTGTAGCAGACATGTAATCAAAAGGGATTAATTTAAATTTAGTCCCAAAATGGGCTTGCTAGGCATTCCTGAGTTGTTTTCAATATTTCAAAAAGCCTAAAGGAAATTCTATGGTGATTAGGCAATTGAGACTTGTTATAACATTGTGGCTCCTTAATTTTGGCTGATACAGAATTTAAGGAGAAAACACTGGTTATCTGGAGCTAGTTGGAAGTAGTGATTGGGATTTATATGCCTTTGCTTAAAAGTGAGTTAAATAATTAATTGTAATATGATGGGCTAAACCTTTGAAAATATGGAATTGATGTGGACTTAGACAATGAAAGGGCTCTTTTGAAAGCTGAAGTTTAGGGGGCTATTATTAAAAATCAAGAACATTACCTTTCAGGGATACCTCCTGAACCAAACCAATGAACATATTTGTAGTTGGTCAGTTAGCAAATATTTAATGAGCCTCTTCCATGTACCAGACACTGGGCTGGGCATTTTGTGGAAATAGTAATGAACAAGTCGTGGTCATTGTCCCTATGAACTTCTAGAAGAAAAAGGAAACATTAAAGAAATAACTAGCTGCACACAGTGTTACCATGTTATTCTAGAGGCTCTTAATGCTAAATAAAATGTTAATGCATTCGATTTCTTTATTTATATATTTAAGTTAAGGTATAAAATTTTGAAAAGAAACCAACAAACAGTTATTTGTG
>CAUYRT010063635.1:0-42785 GCA_963574885.1 Lepilemur ruficaudatus | reverse complement strand
GGCGGCCCACCTTTCCAAAGGGCCCGCAGTGCCTCCACTTCCTGGGCAAGCTCCTCTACCTGCTTCCTGTAGGCAAGTTCTAACCTCTCCTTCTCCAGGGCAAATGATTTGCAAATCTGCGCCTGCTCTTCATTCATCAGCTCCTGCAGTTTCAGCTGCTGCTTTCGACAGCGCATGAGGATCTCCTCCTCCCTCTTTGCCCGCCGCTGCTTCTCCTGGTCGAGCTGCTCCGCCATCTCGCTCACCTGCAGCAGGTGCTTCCGCAGCAGCTCATCCTTCTCGCGCTGATGCCGCAGGGACAGGTCCTCACAGCGGGCAGCATGCTGGGCTTCCACCCACGACAGCTTCTGGCTCAGCTCACCCTCAGCCTCTCTCCTGCAGAAACAGTGTGCATCACACACTGCAGGCACCGCCAACTCTCGGCTCCAGACCCTTCTCTAAAGTTAGAAAAGGCCACCGAGCTTTTGTTCTAACCACCTGTGTCCTCTGTCCTCAGCTGGCTTTTGTTATCCCTCCTCACCTCCCACGTGCCCTGGGCTCCAACCCACACCCAGACCTTCCTTAGAGAGTCTAGCAGAGGATCTGCCCCCAAGTGGGTGAGGTCCTACACATGGAAGCCAATGTGGAAGCCACTCGCCATACCGGAGTGTTTACATGTACAATTAAATAGAATTAAAGTCCAGGCCCTCAGTGACACCAACCACAGTTCAAGTGCTCAGCAGCTGTGTGCAGCTGGTGGCTGCCGAACTGCACAGAGGAGACATGGGACATGGCTCTCGCGGCAGTGAGTTCTACAGGAGAGTGTTGATGCCAAGACTTGGTGAGACAGGCAAAAAGCACAGGCAGAACTGCCCCCGAAAATCCCTTAAGCTGCCAGGCCTGGGGCCTCGAGTCCAGTGGGAGCGCGGTGAGGCTGGGCAGAGCACTGAGCCTGGAAGGGCTGCTGCCCATTCCTGGCCGGGGTGGGCACAGCCAGTGAAATGGGTCCATGCAGCTCCACCCCCATGAGCCCGGCTGAGTAGTAAGAGCAGCTCCCCAGGAGCAAGGGGCCAGAGTCCTCCAAGGCCTGTGATGGCTCAGGGTGGGCAGCTAGGCGCATGCTCACCTGGGTGCTGAGAGGAAGGAGCCACTCCCTACCTGTCCCTCTGCCCCCTCGGGGGCTCTGATCATGTCCCTTATCACACATTCTTGGGTTTAAGAGAAAACAGCTGATGGCTCAGGGAAGCACATGAGTGACAAGTGACTTTTTATCTATTCTCCAGGACAGCAGCAGGTTCCCCAAGCCCCGGATGGCCTGGGGCCACCCCACAGGGTCGTCCTGGAGGGGAGGAAAGAGGCAGTTCTGATTCCTCCTCCTCACGTCCCACGTCCTCAGGCCGCCCAACTCCCTCCTGCCAAAAAGGGACCTGCCCACCTCCTCCAGGTTCCGTGACATGACCTCCTGCTATCAGCATGGTGACAGGGGCCACATCCACTCAGGCCCAACACCTGAACCTGACCAACCCCACAGCAACACCCCTGTATGCGGCAGCTGCACAGGTACGCAGCAGACCTATTTGGTCCCAGCTGTCTGCTCAGCTACAGCCAGGGGAGGCCCTGGTCCCACCGTGGGCTGGGGTGGTCTGGCCAGTATGGGGGAAGGGGGCCTTCCTTGAGCAGGGGGGCCCAATGCTCTCCACAGGACAGTGGGTCCCGGCTGACCATCAGCGAATCTTGACTGGAGAGTCAAGAACAGGCATGTGATCCTTTCTCATGTAACTCTGACACTAGAATGCACAAAATACCAGCTCTGGTTTTCTAAAAAAACCTTTCCTCTCCAGGAGGATCGCTTGAACCCAGGAGTCTGAGGTTACAGTGAGCTATGATGATGCCACTGTACTCTAGCCTGGTTGACAGAGAAAGACCTTGTTTCCAAAAAAAATAAAAAATCTTTCCTTCATTTGCACATTTTAGCCTTTTCAAGAATCTCACTAACCCAAACTCATCATCTTTCTCATTGTTTTAGCGCTTTGGGGCTTTCCTCCATCTCCCTGTGTGCTACAGCCCCTCACCGTGGAAAATGACAATATGATGGAGAATATGTTGCCCTTTGCTACCAGGCACGTCTAAGGCAAAAGGGAAATGGCATTAATATAAATTTCTACACAGCAAATGGCTTCATGGCCCAAGCTCCAATGAATCTACATTTTTAAAGTAAAATCTTTATACCAGGACCTGTTGCTTCAGCATTCACCCACCTGCCCAGAGGAGACTCACCCAGTTAGCATGCACTGCAATTCTCAGCATTTTATCTAAATCTAATCTCAAATGTTTGTCCTAGCCAAGAACCCCCAGACCTGAACTACCAACAGAAGCCGGGCCAAACCTGATCTGCTGCAGCTGGCTCCGATGCCTCAGGTGCAGCTCCTCCTCCAGCCGCAGGGCCAGGCTGGAGAGCGCCTGGGCGCAGCACGGAGCCAGCACCAGGCCCAGCTGCTCGGGCTCTGGGCCGTGGGCCAAGTCCTGCAGCTGCTCCCGCAGGCCCTGGATGACCTCCTGAGACTTGGCGTGGAGCATCTCCAGGTCTGCTTTCTGCTCCTCCAGTACGACGACCTCGCGCTTGTGAGCCTGCTCCATCTCCTTTCTCTCCTTCTCAAAGTCCCTTTTCATTACCTCGATTTCCCTCTCGTAGTAATTTACCTAAAAAAGAAACATGAACAAGGCCCTAAACATGGCCTTGCTGCCAACCAAACACAGAAACACGGAGCTGTCAGGCACAACATCCAAAGAGCCGATGGCCCAGACCTGATGAGGTGTCAGGGTCTGTGGAAGGGACCAGTAGCGCTCCCCGAGGGTCCCATGTGGCTGCGCATCACGTTATCCCCTGGGAAGCAGGTCTAGCAGGTGGAGCAGGCGGCTCGGGGCCGAGTTGGGCACATGGCCAGGCAGTGCACAGGGTGCAGAGGGTGCGACAGCTACAGAGAGAACTAGGGAACCTTTGCAAGGCCAGAGGGCGCCTGTGAGCACCCTGCAGGTCCCCGATGGAAAGAACACTGTCTGGCCAAGGGTGGGCAAGGGTACATTGGGAGCTTCCAATTAATCCATGCAGGGAGCCCGAGGGCACAACTGCAGGACAGAGGTGGCCCGCCTTGCTACACAGGTAGAAGAATTGGACACAAGATGAGATGTGAATACCATCCCTTAAACGCCTCTACAACCTAGAAACACAGCAGGAATAAGCTCATCCAAGAGGGCAGCCTTAGCCAGGGTGGACCTGGCCATGAAGCCACTGAGACTCCTGTAAAGGTCAAATGCCAGGTCACTCAGGCTTGGAGCACAGCCAGTAACTGTGATTCCCAGCTGCAGAGAAGCAGGCAGGGCTGGCACAGTACAGCTGCCATCAGGCATCCCCCTGACACTCCAGAGTGTAACATCATTCCCTCCCCATTGTTAGTCATTCCGTGACCTGTCTCCTTCCAGGGAGGGTTCGGGGCAGAACGCCAGTTTTACTTATGCTTCCCTACAAACGTTCCTCCCGGCGCCAGCTCACTATGAGGCAGAGAATTCTAGGGCAGGTGCAGAGCTGCCCCGCACCTTGGTCTCCAGCTGGATCCTGAGGTCTTGGTGATGTTCCTTCAGCTGCTCCATCATTATCTCCGTTTCTATACTCACCGGAGCGGAACTGCCTGTGAGCAACATGCCTGCAAACAAGGGGACATTTCCGTGTATGTCACACCGAGGACTCCACAGGGCCCCTCCCAAACACTCCAAAGACACTTGGACCCCATCAGGGAGAGGCACACGGCGCTGGCTGTAAGGGATATGTTCATTTTGAAAGTTGGTGCTCCTTAGAAATCAGCATTTCAGTTCTTTGTCAGAACGCAGAACACTCAAATACAGGTAGAAGACTCCCTGCGAGATCCATTAGGGCTCTTTCATTCCCTAAAAGACAGTGGTACCATGGTACATTTGCCACACCCTATCCCCTGTTCTCTGATGATGCCAGGTACACAGAGGATGGGAGGACAGAGGACAGAGGGGCCTGCCACACTCACAGCAACGTGCAGACAGTCACTGGTGCACGTCCGGAGCTTATCCACCCATCCTGTGTGTTTTAGCTTCCCCCTTTTCTCGGTGGCCCTATGTTATTTACTATTACATCACAGAAATGATGCCAGGTTCCGATCGATAAGGCCAGTACACTAAACTCTGGGGCACAAAACAGCAACTCAAAGTACTAAAAAACAAAACCCCCAGTGAAATAAAGAATCTGACGCTGACAGGAAGGGAGATATGAAGCAGGCAACATACAGGTGGGTCCTGTGATGAGGCTGCGGACCCACACGTGCCATATGGGTGCAGGTGGCTCCTGACCTGTGTGTTGGGGGGACCCACTGCTAGGGTTTCATCTGGGTTGGTCCAGGGGCCAGGAAAGTGGGGAAAAGACACATTTTCCAACTCTCACCCTCTCCTTCCATTTCCCAAATTATTTTCGATGGTAAAAAACTGACAGACTCAGGAGTGTGGGGGCCAAGAGAACTCAGGACAAGCACCTCAGGACAGAAAGCATCTCACGGCCTTGGTCACCTGCAGCTGCTACCACCTGGGCCCAGCTGGATGCTTGTCACAGCTCCGGCCACATCCCCCCTCGCTGCAATGCTGCCTCCTACCCGCTGCCCGGCAGCAGACAGACCTCTCCTTCTTGAAAGGAGTCAATCAAACCTCTGTGGTCAGACTGAGGGTGCCAAAGGTGGGAAGAGAAAAGGTCCCCAGACGGATGTGGCACTGGTTTTATCAGCAATGCCACAAAGCCCCGAGGCTGCCTCCCACAGCCCGAGTTCTACCGGACAAGAGCAACCCAGACACAGCCTTAGGTCGGCCAGTTCCTGGCGGGTCCACATGCAGCTCAGGCTCCTTGAGGGACAAAGGGAGCTACAGTTACCCCCTCCCCTGAGGCCCGGCTGCACTCCTGGCCACACGTCACACCTGTGGGGATTCAAAAATGGCCCCAAGTGTGGCTGCACCCCAATAACTTCTGGCCTCTCTGGCCAGGGGGGTGTGGCCGGGACGTCTTGCTCCTTCCTGAAGCTTCCCGTGAGCCTGGTGGCTGTCGGGGCTGTGGGTCTAGGGTGCTTCTGACTCCAAAAGAGCCTGCTGGTGAGGGGCTACTTCAGGGCTCCTAGGAAGTCAGACCCACATGCATGGAAATCCTCACTAGGGTCCCCCAGGAGGTTCCCATACTGACTGATTTGGGTACATCTTTTTTCTATTTTATTAAGTAAACAGCTCTCCGGGTTATGGATGGGAGCAAAATGTTCTCTGAGGGGCTGAGGTTGCCATGACTTGGGATCCTGGGAAGCAGTGGGGCTGTGGGCCCTATGGGCCCCGCCGCAGCAGCACTGAGCTCCGAGCCAGGTGCATCGTGCGCTGCTGCTCAGGTAAGCAGAGGCCGCACAACTGCCAGGAAGGCAGCACCCAGCCAAGGCCACCCAGTCCTCCAAAAGGACCACAGCAAACCCCAAGGGCAGCCATAGCATCTGGATCCCTGTTACGGTCTGCAGACGGAGCCAAGAACTTCAAGAGCTCTTCTTGTTCAGTGTGTCCTCACCCCATCAGCTGAGAGTGTGGGTGCATATGGCCAGGCGGGGGCCCTTCCTTCGGTGCCTGGCCCCCTCCCCACCTCACCCGGACACCAAAGGCAACAGCTCCCACATCTCCCAGGAGCAGCAAAGGGCAAGCCCTGCCTGCCTCGGTCCACACAGGCCTGAGTACCAGGCCTGAACATACTCGAGTAAGTTAGCTCCTGTCCTATACAAAGAGCTGTCAACAAAATCGACTCTCAAATGTACGAACAGCCTGGGCCAGGCCATGGTTGCACCTTGGGGCTGGAGACCACCCATGCACACCTTGGCCTTGCCCTTCCTCCCCCTTGGGGTGAGTACCCTGCTGCAAGGCCGCCCTGTGGCTTCTCAGTGGACCCTCCTTAGCAACTTCCCTACAGGGCAGACCTCCACTCCAGAGGTCAAGGCAAAGAAGGTCCCCATCTCCCTTTAGCCTTTCTACCCAAATGGTAAAGCCCTTCCCTCCCCTCTCCCATCCCTTGTGTGTGGGGGTGTCAACCCCAGGCTTCGGGGCCAGCCCCTTCCCAGGCCAGGCTCCTACCTGCTGGGCCCTGTCCAGAGAGCCGCGGTCCCAGGCCCCTGGAGGAGCTCCGTCGACTGGGGGACAGCCGCGCCCGCAGGCCTTCCAGCTCCGCCTGCAGCTCGTCATTGCGGTCCTGCAGGTCCTACAGGGACAGAGCCAGATACCTCCTCCAGCTGCTGCAGCCACTCAGCCCAGGGAACCCGAAGTGTGCACGGCAGGCCAGGCATGCTGCGAGGCGAGAGGGCAGCAGTTCTGAACTCGCAGTTCAAGATACTGAATCAGGGTTGAGTCCCTGACTACACGGGAGGCTGAGCAAAAACAAAAGTCTTGACTTTCTCATGCCCCACATCATTTTCTGTCACTGGATATATATATGGGAGGGGCGCAAAGAAAAAAGTGGAGCAGATACCGATGAGAAATACAGAAAACACAGAGAATCATCAACATGTGAAATTACAAGCGCTTGTTTAAACTACAGAGGTGCTGTGGCGCATGTGTCAGGCAACAAGATCCCGGGATGTGCTGGGATTCTTTCCTCAGCAGGTGCTGAATTTGCAAAGGGCTCTGCAGTGATGAACCACCAAAGAGGACACCATTTGCTCCAGCTCAGATGCACAATGCAGAGATGGACGCGTCAGAGGGACAATGGTCGCTGAGCCGACACCTGAGGGAGTAGAGGAGCACTGGCGACGGTGGGGCAGGGAGACACCGTCGGGGGTGGAAGCATAAGAGGAAGAGTCTGCATCTGTGGCTAACATAATTTTGTTTATGCTTTTAATGAGCTATGATAGTCTTCCCTCTCTGACATAACAAGCACGCCCAGTCACTTGCTTTTTAAGGAGATAAGCAGGGGTAGAGCAGCTAGCCCACTTTACCAGACAGTTCGCTGAGTCCTGCAGCCTTTGGAAAAGCATGGCAACACAGACTACAGTCTGTGCGTGTTGCCATGTTCACTTACGACCCTGGGCCTGGGTACCCCCACCCAAACCCAGGCAGCCTTGTGACTGCTCCAACCTAGAGGACAGCAGAAGTCAGGCCATGTGCTTCTGCCTGGCTTCTCCTGGGATGGAAGGCCCGGGGGAAGCCACTGCCATGCTGGGAGGAAGCCCCAACCAGCCCTGAGGAGGCCACCTGGAGAGGACCACATGGAGGCCCATGCGGAGAGGCAGGGAGACTCCCAGCACACCCATGAGGCACCATCTCCCTCTCTGGTTTCTGAATCCTATTCAAGTTTCTTTACAGCCTCTCCAGGCACCTCTCATTGAATAAACCTAATCTTCCTGAAACTGTCCCTGGAGGCCAGTCCCCGGGCCTGCCAAATGCATCATCGAATTTCCCCTTGGAGAAGGAGCCTGTCCTTGGCAGTTCTGAGCCATGTGGGAGAAGTGACAGGCTCTGAAGATCTGGGGAGAAGCACAGATTCATGGAGAGTCACTTGTACCTCATTTAGAAACACCTGTGCAAATACACGTTTCCCCCATGGAGGGAGCGGCCCTGTCCTGGAAAATGGGCAGGGCCAGGGAGTCAGAGCCACCAGGCAGACCATGGAGCGTGCACCCCTTGGCGGCTGGCCCGCCCCGCCCGAAGTGTCGTGGCAGCCCCATGGTTTACCCAGCCTCACGCTGCCCATACAGGAGCCGCCAGCCACATGAGCTGCCAAGCTGCTGAAGCGTGGTTAGTCTCAACAGAGATGTACCAGAAGCATAACATGACACATTTCAAAGACTTACTCCAAAATTGGGATGTAAAATATCTGAATAATTTGTTTATATTGATTATGATTGAAATGATCACATTTTTGATGTTATATTAAAGAAAATATATTATTAAAATTAATGTCACCTATTTCTTCCTTTTTTAAAAAGTAAACCTACTAATAAATGAATTTTCTTCCATTTTTTAACATGTCTACTAGAAAACTTAAAAGTTACATGTGTGACTCCCACTGTGTTTTTATTGGCCAGTGCCAATACAGGAGTAACACAGACAGAATCATTTCTATCCAGTGCCCTGCAACTTTGTGGTTCTTTCTGCCACTCCAAATGGGTATTTTGAGAGCACAGACACATCCTGCAAATTTAGCAGTGCTGGGAGCAGGGGTTCTCCCAGCTGACATGAGGGGCCCAGGCTTCTCTGGTCTCAGGACACGTCAGGGAGCACAGTTAGTTATGGCTGGGGAGGGTGGTATGTGCCTTCTTGGGCACCGGCAGCCTCCAAGGGGCAGCTGGCAGGGGTGTGCGCCAGGGCACCTGTCCATTTTCATGTGGAAGGTGGTTAAGGGCACTACTGCGCCAGCCAGAAAAAGAGACTTGTGACAAGCCCAGCAACCATATACTGCAGTCCTTAAGAGTTGAGGTCTCTGGCCCCGTTGTGGCTTTTCTTGTCTTCTTGTTAGTGGAGAGAAGCAGGATACAGGGGGAAGCAGGGAGGAATGGGGATTTGCACAGCAGCAGGGGAAGCATCTCTGGGAGGTATCGAGATGAAGGCAGTATCTGCAAGCTGGCTGGGGGGTAAGCCAGGCTGACGAAACACACACTTAGGGGGATGAAGAACTTCCCAGAAAGTTGGAAACGTGGGCATCTGTTAGGCACTGGAAACGCTGAAAGGGAAAATCACACTTGGGGTTTCTGACCAAGAGCATCAGTGCTGCTCCACTGTGGTGTCCACGCAAAGCAACAGTAAAAACACAGAAGCACAGAGACTCTCTAAGAAGCAGCTGGTTAACATTTCAGGGTCCCCTTCAGCAAGGGCAGCCTTGCCAAGAAAACTGAGACTGACAACTGGATGAAAGAGAAAAAGCAAAAATGATAAGTTATATCAGAAGCAGATTCTCCAACAAGGAAAAGCATGGTTTGTTGCTAACAAACATCCTTGTTACAAAGGACAAGGAAACCTCAAGAAGTGAGTCTGGAAAGATCAGGTAGTACACAGTGGGGAAGGCTGAGGACTTGCTCTCCGGCATCTGGGGACAGACGACAAAGGTACACTCACCCAAAAAGCAGTGACCCTCCCAGGAGCAAGGGGCACACCAAACACACAGATCTAAGTCTCTACAACCATTTCCCTGTGAAAGGAACCAAGACTCCTTGGGGAAAGGGTAGATCCCAGGGCAAGTACAGGCAAAGCACAACATGAGCCCGGAGCACCCTGCTGCACCAGGAAGTATGGAACTATTCAACAGAACCAAGCAATAGCAAAAAGTGACAGTGCTATGCCACAGGGACACAACAGACAGCTGAAGACTCCGATGGGCCAAATCTTGCACAATTCAAGCACCAAAGAAATTAAGCACAGTAATGAATTATAACCCACTGGAGAAAACAGGAATTCAGAGTCCATACCAATGGTAGGTGGGTAGGTAGTCAGGACATCTCCAGCTAACAGAAGAATGCCAATGGCAAGGACGGATGGGAGGGGGTGTTCAAGTAGGAAAACCAACATTTTGTAAAAATCATAGTAAAGACTAAGTTAGGTAAGAATCCATGGATGCTAAATTCAGGGAAGATCTTGATGAAGAGCAGGATATTTGCATGGTCTTAAAGTGTCTCTCCACTGACTGCTTATTAGTTGGAAGGGAGAAAAAAAAAACCCAGTAATTTTACAGTGGGGAAATCAGACAACACCTTGACCAAGTGCTCAGAATCAACACCACCAAGGAGGGACTGATGGACACAGCATTGCCTATGTGGCGTGCCAGCTGAGAATGCATAGCCTCAATCTAATCAAAGGAAACATCAGAAAAACAATGAGAATGTTCCTATGAAAAGGGGGGAGGGAAAACAGTATTCTTCAAAAATATCAGTGTCATAAGAGACAAAGAAAGGCTGAGAAAATGTTTTGGTGTAAAGGACATTAAAAAAACAAGACAACTAAAGGCAATAAATAGCTAGTCCTAGACAACAGCCTGTCCTGGAGAGGAAAATGCTCCAAAGAACATCAGTGGATTCACTAAGGAAAATGAAACAGGGATAGCAGGTTGAAGTGCTGTACTGATGTCAACTCACAAAGCCAGTTAAGGGAGCCACAGTTATGTTAGAGAATATTCTTACTCAGCAAGGTGTTGGGAAACTTGCTTTCCAGGAGGGGGAGAAAAAGCCTCTAGTTTGTGGCTTTTGCAAATTTCTGTGGTATAAATTACTCCCACTAGAGTCAATTTAAAAAGCTACCAAAGGTTTAATAAGCAGCTAGCAAAATTCCTGAACATTTACTAATCACCTACAGGAGGAGGAACATGCACAGCACTGCCAGGTAAACGGGATCAAGCCCATTCTTAGGAAAGCACACTCAACCACAGAGGGGCAATGGGTCGTGATGTATGTAAGTTACCCTGAGATGGTTCAGAAATAATTATGTACATATAATTACTTCTATACAAGCGCACACAGAGTGTGCAAGTATCAAATGATAAAGCAACTGGGGTGAAGGGTGTACAGATGTTTCTTGCACTATTTTTATGTTTGTAACTTCATGCAATTTTAAAATTAGGTTCAAATAAAAAGTTTTTTGAATACCCTAAATGTTAGTTTGAAACAGACAAAAATATCCAAAAAATGGAGAAAGGAAATCTGTAAATAGGTTAGCACTAAAACATAAAATATCTCTGCTGATGTTTCAAATATAAAATTTCAAGAACCAAAAGTGAAAAGAGTAACAGATCTTTAAGTAACAGAGTCATATTAAAGAAAGAGGGGGCTTATATTTATTTGGAAACTCCAGTGCCCTAAAGGAACATTTTCATGGAGGGATATCTCTGGGTTCTGTGTCTGCTCACCAGGCTTCAGGAAAAGGAGAAGCTCAGCATGGAACTGCAGTCCCCACGGAATGCCGTCGGGACCCTCCACCTGCATGACAGGCCCCTCCCCACTCCACACACACCAGGCAATTCAGGAGTGTGACACAGCTGACCACACACGAGATTCTCAAAAGGGGAATCAGATAGTGCAGGAAAAGACATCAGGGCATCCAGGATTTGGGCTGGACTCAGAGGGCAAACCACAGACAGGATGCATGGCCCACTTGGAGCAGGAGCCGGGGCTCACCTTGATCCTCTAGGGTGGCCAGAGCAGCGTGCAGCAGGAACAAAGTCAATTCATGTTAAGTTGGGAAGTCATCAAGAAGTGAATCGATGACAGATCCTTAAAATCAAACAACGTTTTATCTGCTTCTCTGGCCGTAGGGCAGCTCAGGAATTAATCACCAGCTTTGAGGACAGATGTTCTCTCCCAAATATCTGCACCACTTTGAAATTACATAAAATTACTTTATAGCTATTGGTGCTTTAACAATGACCACAGGCCAAGCACAGTGGCTCACGCCTGTAATCCTAGCACTCTGGGAGGCTGAGATGGGAGGATAGCTTGAGGTCAGCAGCTTGAGACCAGCCTGAGCAAGAGTGAGACCTTGTTTCTACTAAAGATAGAAAAATTAATCTCTACTGAAAAAAATAAAATAGAAAAATTAGCCGGGTGTCGCGGCTCACACCTGTAGTCCCACCTACTCAGGAGGCTGAGGCAGGAGGACTGCTTGAGCCCAGGAGTTTGAGGTTGCTGTGAGCTAGACTGACGCCACTGCACTCTACGCAGGGCAACAGAGCGAGACTCTGTCTCAAAAAAAAAAAAAAAAAAAATACTGACCATAATGGTATCTTCAGAAATAATGACAGATTTTCAGCGTGAGGTGACTTGGAGCCAAGGCAACTGGCACATGGAAAGAATCAGATATAACCAAAACCAGAGGTGCTGCTGTATCACCACACACGGTAACTAAACATTACTGACCTGGTAAAATTAAGTCAGTTTCAGACAATCACATCTTCAGATAGCTATAAATTATGGCTGCCCAACTTGAAAATTTGTATTATAATTATCTATTATTAAAGCAAATACAGAGGATAAATAAATGAGTGAACAGTAAACTGCTGATATCCTTAGACTTTTCTTATTTTTGCTGGTGGGGATTATACAGGGTTTTAACTGGCTGTAATCTGAGGATGCACATTACCTATCATCGTTCATTTGGCAATACTGCCTAGATAGAATCCCATGTCTAGAATCATCCACTTTCATGTTATCTTCAAGGCTACATGGGATTCTTTTAGAACAAGAGTCACAATACGCCTTTGCCATCCCCAATACTTGGTTGTTTCCAGTTTTTACTGTTGAGACTTGTTTGGACATAACTTTTCTTTATGTCAAGGATGTGAGAGGGGCAGGTGGGTCAGAGGCTGAGGTTTTTGAAGGTGCCTGATTTTAGCCACACGTATACCTCTCTTTATATAAAAAAAAAGTTTCTGTATAAGTTTTCCATAAATTAACTTTTAGTAAATTAAATCCTAACCAGGAGGTGACTACTACGGAACCATGTGGTGAATTACTTTAAAAATCAAAGAATGGCTCTGTATTGTCAATAATCAACCCAACTGAACTCTGGCTTGTTTTTTTCTATACTAAAATTTCTTCAAGAGGATTGATCCTGTGGGCCAGAGCAGGGCAGGTGAGACAGGGAAAGGGAGCTGAACACCCAGCCATCAGCCCACCTGTAAGGCGGCCTTCAAGGTACTAAAACTGGGCTTTATTCACAGTCTAGGAAACGCCTGACCTTTAGAACATTCCAGTCTCAGCATGCTTAAGGGATCAGGGAAGGGAAGGAAAGGAGATGCCAGAATGGCCTGGAATGCAGTAGCGTGCATTTAAAATGTGCCAAGGAGGCAGGTCCAACCCCAGGCTCTGCCTGAGCCTGAATGATCAGTCACTCAGCATCTGTGTCGTACAGAACCAGAAGCTGACTCAGAAGGACAAGAGGGTCTGCAGAGCTGCAAGGCCACCAGGGTGGGCGTCCAGGCCTCCCACCAGCCTCACTGTGGCCCCCAGAGAGGGATTCAAGACATGTTTGAGTTGCCTTCTTCACGCCCAGTCTCTTTTGGCACAGTGGCACTTCTAGGGGCGCTGTGTCCTGTGATATTGCAAGACACTGACACAGAAGCAGATACCAGAATCCAGCTGTCTGCCAACAGGCCAGCCATTAAAGAGATTGGCAATACAATGGTACACTTCTCAACTAATGTTTCTTTCTTTTGGAAAATAGCTATTTTCACAAAGATATGCTATTTATGTTAGACTATTACTATGTTATTATTCTTAAATGAATTCATCCATTTTTCAATTTCCACTTTAATTTTTACCATGGTAAATACTAAACATAAGCCACATAACATACATCAACAAAAGCTCTTTGGAATCCTTGATAATTTTAAGAATGTACAGGGGTCATAAGGTCTAAATTTTGCACGCCACTTCTGCCCGCTCTCTGCCCAGATGTCTCCAACTGAATGGGATGGATATGCATTGTCAGATTTGGCCTAGGAAATCTAAACGTTAGCACGAGAAAACAAGACGAAGCCCTACATGGTACCTGGAAACATGGAGGTGGCACTCACAACAGGAGCCAAGCAAAGCCAGGGAACCTCAGCCTAGGGCGCCTGGCCAGGCCGTGGCCAAGCACAGCCGCCGTCAGAGGCTCTACCTGGAGGAGACACTCTGCCATCCCCTGTGGACCACACTGCACGTGGAGACTGAGGGTCTGGACACAGAACTACAGGGAGGGCAAGGCAGGGCACGTACCCGGCACTTGACCTCATATTCCTCCAGGACCGCCGTGAACCGCTCCTCCTGGGCCAGGAGCTCCATGCTCTGTGGCTCCAGCTGAAAGTAAGACACACAGGAGGTGACAGGCCGGCATCAGGCCAGCAGAACTGCTCGTCCTGCCCCTGGGCTCGGAGAACCTGACTGGCTTCCCCCATATCAGGCTCTACATCTCCAGGTACAACCGCTCTGTCCCTCCTCCTTTTCCTCCCTCCTTAGCCTATTTAAAAGATCTCAAAGGCAGAAGGATTTTCTGAATTTATTCATTTATTGAAGATGGCCATGCTCACACCTGGAGCCAGGACCCTGTCTTGGGCAGCCCCCTCCACCTCCTCCTCCTGCCAAAGCAATCTGAGGGCCAGGTAGGGGGCTCAAGGTGGCACAGAGTGTACCTTGTGTACCCCCGACTGAGGCCTGTGCAGATGGTGCTGGCCCTGGCCGGGCAACAGCAGCCCCTGTGCTGCCATGAAGGCGAGCAGAGCAGATGGAAGTGCCCATACTAATTTTCTCTCCATTCTAAATTTTAGTAGAAAAACACTAAATTCAGTCACCTAGGTCGTCTTTCTTAAGACACCACCTACTTTTTACCCAGCGCCCACAGGCTCTCCTCTCTGAAGACTCACAACCAGCAAAAGGACTTGCCTTGTCCTTCAGTACCAACTCCAGGTCGCTCTGCAGTTTCAGGACCAGCTTCTCTGAATCTGAGAGCTTCTCCACCACTTCCACGATCTCCTTCTGTAAGCGACTGTTTTCCTATGAGACACAGCCCATAGTACATCAGGCTCAGAACGTGCAGGAGGATGTGGGCAGGACTGGTGTCACTTCTCTATAAGTGAGAGGCTTGTTCACCAACAGCACTGGTGATCAGCACTGGTGAAGAAACCCCGCGAGGCAGCCTGGGTGCTGGCTGCCTCCATGCTGTGCCGTGGGCTATGGCGGCAGAGGGCACGCACCTCACTGGAGGCCAAGGGGTGGGTGCAGGTCATGGGACACTCACCAAAGCTCATAACACCTCTCTGCTCCAGGCCACAAACCCAGGCCTTCGGCAGGCTGGGCTTCAGTTCTGGTATTTTTGCTGATCCAGGGGTGCACCTGGTCTCTGGGGGTGCGGCAGTGCCAGCTGCAGTAACTGGCTCTCCCTGACTTCAGCTCCATCTGACCCAGAGCAGAGAGCAGGAGTGAGGGGGAGGGGCAAGGCGCAACAATACTGCTAGCACAGCCAAGACCCTCTGCTATGCTGAGAAGGGGACTCCTCCCTGCTATGAAAACGTTCCTTAGTTTGAAGTCCCAGGAGTTTCCCTACCCTGACAGGTAAGCTTAAAGCCACCGGCAGGTGTGGAGCCTTGACCAGGAAGATATGGGTGTGACTGGATGACACTTGGGCTCCGCCTACCTTCAGGGCCAGGGTCAGCTTCTCTCGGAGGCTGGCCTCTTCGGCCCGCAGGCACCCCACGTCCCGCTCCAGCGCAGCCCTCTGCCTACGGGCCTGCTCCCAGAACAGCTCCCGCTCCGTCTCCACCTCGGACCGCAGGACGTTCAGCCTTCCCCTGTACCCCTGCTCCAGGTGCCTGTAACACGTCATACACACACCACTTCAGGGCTCCCCCAAGCTGCCCAGGCCCACATGGGCCCCCAGCCCCACCCTTCAGGGCTCCCCCAAGCTGCCCAGGCCCCACGTGGGCCCCCAGCCCCACCCTTAGCACATGCCAGGTCGCCTTGTCTCTTGCCTCTGCAGAACTGCCCTTGCTGAAAAGCAGGCCTGGGGGTGGGTGCATGTCCTTCATGGGCTGGTGGAGGTGACCCCAGAAAAGGGGAGCTAGTGGGTCCCCTAGTGAATGCCAGCAGCTGTACCCCTGGAGCCCTCAGGTGAACGAGCAAGCAGAGCTGTCTGGGGAGGGTCCCACGGCACCCTCTGCCTCTCCAGCCACTGTGCACTGTGGGCGGCAGCCCTCTGATACCAAATGTGTGTAAAAGTCGACTCCCCTTCCAGGAAAGAGGCAGCATAAAACCCATGGACAGGGAATTCCCGGAGCAATCTAAGGAAGAGATGGGAGGCATTTTTTTCTCAGATGCTCCATTCATCTTTTGCAATAATCATTTCCATCATCAGGAAAACAGTACCAACTCTTATTTAGTCTTGTCACTAAAACAGCCACTTCTGAGGACTTCTCCAACAAGTCTACCTAGACTGGAGAAAAGCAAGTCTCCAACTTCAGCAGAAACCCGGCGAGGTCAGTAACTGGGCACAACACCGGGGCTCACCCTCCAGCCCACAGAGCCTGGATGTTTCATCTTGGCTCAGACCTTTATACAAACAATATCCAAAGGGGAAGATGGAGGAAGTGCAGTACAACAGATCTGACTAATTTAACACTCCACAGACCCTTGGGGTAGCTTTAAAAACACATATTGGATCCTATCAGCCCACCCTTTAAAAACCATTGAAATAGACAACAAAAGGGAAATGGTCAAGTAAAATACGGCAGATCCACATGGAGACCCACGCAATGGGATGCTCTTGGCCATCAGGAAAGTATATACAATATACTGTCATTTTGTAAACCATTACGTACATAGAAAAAAGTGAAGGACATAAAAAATGTTAAGGTAATACCCTCTGGGAAGTGAGATTTCTGGTTTTATTTTTCCTTTTACTAGCATTTTGTAAATTTTCTATAATAAACATGTATTGCTTGTTACTTCTGTAATAAGGAGAACCTAATGCAACCGTGGAAGACACTCACAGACACCTCCTGATAGTTTCCCACTGCGCACACAACAGAACCCAAACCTCCGCGCGGCCTGCGCAGCTCCTCTCTTCCTGTGCTGTGCGTCCCTCAACCAGATTCGAGAACAGAGATGCCGCCTCAGACTTTATGGTCCTCTGACCCCAGGAAAGAGTCATCACAAAATCCTTCCCAGATGGCTGGGAGAGAACCAAGCCCTACCCTTCCTGCCAGAGCAAAGAAATTCTCAGTGACTCAAACTGATCATCTCAAATCAAGTGACTTTTAGCTTTTGAACACAATCATCTAAAAAGGAGAGTCTTCCCCCACGAGCATCACTAACCAAGGGCTGGGCAGTGGCCAGTGCTGGGGTGAGAGGAAAGTCGTGGGGAAGTCAGGCCCTGCTCAAGAGTCTGGAGATCCCCCCGTTCTTCCATGGGGTCCTAAGAGGCTGCATTGAGGCCCCAGCAATGCCAACTAGGAGCAGCTAGACTTGATCCTGAGCCTGCTCTGCCAGATGCCAACACTTAGAACAAGAGTGAGGCTGAGAACAACGCATTGTGAAACAGCTGTTAGGAGAAAGGAAGGGGTGTCCAGAAGAGTAAGCGAAGTTCTAGCAACTGTGCTGGTGGTCTTCTCAATATTCAGCTCCTTTTTTTTTTTCTTCCTGAGAGAGTCTCACTCTATCACCCTGGCTCAAGTGCAGTGGCATTATCCTAGCTCACTGCAGCCTCCAACTCCTGCCTCAAGTGATCCTCCTGCCTCAGCCTCCCCAGTAGGTGAGACTACAGGTGCACACCATGCCTGGCTAATTTTTTCTATTTTTTTAGTAGAAATGGGGTCTCCTTCTTCTCTAGGCTGGTCTCAAATTCCTGACTTCAAGTAATCCTCCTCACCCAAAGCTTCATGTTCTTATAGTTTCAAAATAAAGCAGGCCAGTTGCCTTAATCTACCTTAGAGATAGCGTAAGACCAGGAGAGAGCAGACCTGGCTTAGATTTCACACACCCATGCTCACTGTTGTGTGACTGTGGGCAAGTTGCTGAACTGCTCCAAGCCTGTTTCTTTGGCTGAAAAATGGGAATAAATGGCCTATTTGGGTCCCAGTGACCGTTAGGTGAGATGACACCTGGCCCATATAGGAGTTGTACCAACCACGGTGTCTTGCAGACTGCAGGTGCCTTCCCAGGGGCCCAAGACCCATTGTTGGCTCCTCAACCTCTCAACCTTTGGCCAAATGGCAAAGCTCCTTCCAAGGCATCTGTGGTGAAAGAGGGATGGGCACACCATGCCACACAGCAGGTGGCCAGCTGCCTGCAGGGCTAGCCTGCAGAGCCCACCCCCGGGCAAGTTGCCCAGCTCCACCCGTGCACTCCCTTCCCGGTGAGCCTCCACAATGCTGACACCCCACACCAGCAGAGCTCACCTTTCTCGAGACTGTGCTCAAACTCTGCATGTCAGGCAAACGGGAGAGGGGAAGAATTCCCATGAAACCCCTAAAACTGCCCATGCAGAACTGTGTCAGGGGCTTCACATGTGCCTCAAGGGCCACCCACAGAGCAGGTGCACTACTGCGCGGTCACATGCCATCAGAGCCACTGTGAGAAAAGCGTTACCTTCAAATGCTACAACCATATGCTGAGCGGAAGAGTGAGCGAAACCCTGCCCCCCCATTCCCCACACCACCTGAAGCCCCCGCCTTTCCCTTTCTCCCCTGGTGTGTAAGGTGCAGCTAAGCCACCACCACCATGGGCCACAGGCATGGGTGCCAGCTCTGTGCAGTGCGCAGCAGAGGGTGGACCCGTGAGGAACTGAAGGGGGCTTATGGACAACAGGGTCGACTGCAGCCTCAGGCAGGCTTCGCCCCTCAATCCACCCACCAACCCACCCACGTACCCACTGCAGGGAGAACAAGGAGGCCAATAGCACCTTGCTGTCCCCGCCCAAGAGCTACAAGTACACAGTTTTGCTGTAAGCATGTCCCCTGCTGCCCCTCGAGCAGAACACCTCTGGGTGAGCAAAGCCTCAAGAAGACGAGCAAGCAGCTGAGCTCTCAGCTCTTCCCATGGGAACGGAGAATCCCCTTCCCTGCCGCAGCCTGGGAAATCCTCCCGGGCAGGATTACCCCACATGTTCTGTAATAAACCAGCAGTGGTTCTGTGTTCTTTAAAAAGAAATCTATCAGAAATCCTTTTCTGTGGCCTCTGTCCAGCCACTGTCCCCACGGCAGGGGTCTGCTCAACACCCTAGAGCTGTGTTGCGTGGAGTCAGCCTTCACTCACTGAGCTCTTTCTACCTGCAGGGCCAATAGGAAGCCATTGCTGGCCTTCTCTCAAAATGCTCACCCATCATGAGCACACAGACAGGTGACACAAGGGTGTAGCCCATGTGAGACAGACCTGGGGAAAGCAAGGGCAGGAGACAGGGACTTCCCTTGCAACCCGTGGACATGCACCAACATCATAAATAGCAGCACTCTGCTTTCTAAATGCTCCCTCCTTTTGGAAGAAGGTTGTGTCTACTAGATTGCTATGGGCTCAGGTGAAGTCGGAAGGTCTCTGCTCGACAATGCCCATGGCCACAGCCTTGGCAGAGCTGCGTCCACTGCCTGGGGCCCAGGTCAGGAGCCCCCGCCCGGCCCCTGAACCTACTTGATTTTCTTCTCTGTGAGCTGCTCCAGGGCAGAGTGGCAGTCATCCATCTCTTTCACAAATTCCAGGTTCCTCTTCTCGACCCTCTCCAGGTCCTGCCTCGCCTTGTCCCGCTCTCTCGCCAGCTGCTCCACCTGCCCTCTGCCACAGGAAGGGGACAGGGTCAGGTAGGGATGCCACCATTGGTGCCTGCCATGGCAGGGCTGCCACACCAGGGCCTGCTTCAGGCCCAGCAAGCCCCACGTCTGCGTGAATGATAAAATCAGCTGCGTCAACGTGTCACAGGTGGAAGAGCACTCTACCGACCTCACTGCCACCACCAACCCCTTCTTAAGGCGGTTTCTAAATTGCTATGTCCATTTTATAAATGTGTATCCTGAGAGAGAAAGGCCAAATGATCTGCCAAAGAGGTCTGAGCCTGCAGCCTTGCAGTGTGCCACATCTCTTAGACAACCCCAGGACGCCTGAGGATGGGAGTGCCCTCCTGTCTGCAGCTGGGCCACGGGCGCCCTGGATCCCCAGCTCCTACTGCAGGAATGGACACACAAAATGGAGAAGGTAGGCCACTCACCATCCCTACTGGCCACAGCCCTGCCACCCAGCAGCCTGGCATCCAAGTGAATACAAGGAGAGTCACCGAGCAAGAGGTGATTCACGAGTGTGGCCTTGGCTCTCTGTAAACTACTGTGGTAGCTGCTATTCTAGTGACTATTTCCCTCAGAAGCAGATCCCCCCCCTTCTCCTCCCAAGGTCAAGGGAGGGATTTGGACAAGTCCTCTGTTTGCAGAGCTGCCTGAGGCCAGAAGGCTCCTCTGTTGGTACCTAAGGAAATGCAGGTACCTAATGAGATGCAAGGTCTTCAGGATCAAGATTGTGATTTCTGCCAATCTTTTCTGCTGCTTCAGAACACCAATAAAAACATATAAACAATCTTTAGGTGAATCTGCCTAGCAGGATGGCCTGGGTGGTCAGCCAAGCCGAAAGGAACCCAGAGAGCACAGGGCAGGTGGTGCAGAGAGCCCTGCCCCAGGACTGGCCATCTGGGGTGGATGGGGGTGGCCCAGTGTCCTGTGTGTCCCAGACTCCCCTCAAGGCCCACCTGGCTGGCCTCACTCCCACACCCCGCAGTCCCTCACAGGCTCTTACTGGTGGTAGCTCAGCTCCTGGCGGTAGCAGGCCAGGGCTGCCTGCTGGGCGGCACCATCCACTGTCATGAGCTCGTTGTCAAGGGCCCAGGTCAGCTCCATAAGGTTCACCTTCTCGTCCACACTGAAGTCCAGGCTCTGGAAGTAGCAAGCCCAGTGGGCAGGAGAGGATGAGGAGCTTCTCCAAGCATACGCTCTCCCAAGGACAGTCCAGGGAACTAGACTCACCTCAGCTCTTCTAGGCAGCACCTGCCCCTTTTATGTCTGCCTCTTGAGAGGTGCCCCTCCTCACCCCAGGTTACCTGGTGGACTGTCCACAACCATGGTCCCCAGACCCTCATCCCTGCTTCAGGGAAGGGTCCACTGGGGTGGGCAGAGTCCCCCTCTCTAGACAAAGTGGCAGAGGTGTGTCCCAAGCAAGCACCTCATGGGGACTAATGTGGAATCCGGGGGAGTGAGGCCCTTTTTCCCTCTGAAATCAATGGTTGTAAGGACTGTGTGAGCCTCAGGAAGCCCCATGGCCAGGAAGACCACGGAGGAGAGATGGAAAGAAACTCATGGCATCCCTGGAGCTCAGAGCCCTCGATTCCTGAAGTCCTCCCTTACTGCCCACCCAGGCCGCTCCCTGACGTTCTCCTTTTGAATTAGGTTTCTGCCATTTCAAACTAAAAGAATCCTGATTAATATATCTCTATGAAATACAGGTACGATGGATAATTCTGTTGGTAGAAAAATGATCAGAGGAGGGAGCCGCCATCAAAAGCATTCCAGACAGGAGCACTCTTTTCCCCTCAGGATTTTGGAAAACAAACTCAAAAATAAAATTAAAAGGACAGAACAGTTTATGTCCATGAGTATTTTACCACGATAAAAAAAAAACCGGAACAATGAAAAACCATAAGCCTCTCAGCTCAAGTGACCGATCACTAATATTTAGCTGCATTTGCTTTTCTGGACTCAAGAATTCTTGACTCCTGCTTCCAACTATGACTCTTAAAAATAAGAAACAGCTTCACATCAGTCCAGCAACAGGCACCACGTCAGAACCCACCAGAGCAGGTGCCAGGACATGCCCAGCCTGGACACTCCCCTGTACAATGGGGACTTGACTCCCCACGGCCGCCCACTGCATGCTCCTGAAGGAAACAGCGTTTCGGGTGAAGCTTGTGGAGCAACACGGGAACCTGAGGCTGTTATTACGTAAATGCCAACTTCCCAGCAACAGCCCCACTGGACGGGCGCAGGGAACACACAGCAGCAGCTTCCCAACCAAGAAGGGAGTCATCAGAAACCATCCCAGCGTGGGGGCCTCCACAACTGCCCGAATGCCTGTGCCCGCACTTCCTGAGTGCCCCGGTGCCCATGCCTGTAACTAATATTGTGAAATGTGTACTTGGCCTTGCCCGCTTCCTGACATGCAGCTTCTAAAATCCTGGGAATCTCCAGTGTGATAAGAGCATCTTTTGTATGCTAATGAGGGGGGTGATGGCTGGGGCCCAGGGTAGCTGCAGGGTGGAGGCTGGTGTCCTGGAAGACCAGGCAGGATTAGAGGGTTGGGAATTTCAGCCAAGCCTCAACCTCTGAGGAGAGGAGAGGCAGAAGGTTGAGTTGATCACCAATGACCAATGGTTTCATCAATCCTGCCTATGTAATGATGCCTCCATTAAAACCCAAAGGACTGGGTTCTGGGAGCTTCTGGATAGCCAAACACAGAGAGGTTCCTGGAGGGTGGTGCCCTGAGAGGGCATGGAAGTTCCACACCTCTTCCCCCATACCTCACCCTAAGCACCTCTTCCATCTCGATGTATCCTTTGTAATATTCTTTATAATAAATGGGTGATTGTAAGTACAGTGTTTCCCTGAGTTCTGTGAGCCATGATAGCAAATTAATGAAACCCAAAGAGGAGGCCATGGGAACCTCAGTTTACCCAGTCAGAAGTATAGATGACAACCTACTACTTGCAATTGGCATCTGAAGTGGGGGGCAGTCTTGTGAGACTGAGCCCTCAACATGTGGGATCTGACCCTATCTCCAGGTAGACAGTATCAGAATTTAACTGAATTAGAGGACACCCAGCTGGTGTCTATTGCAGAATTGCTTGCTTGGTATATGGGGAACCTGTGGGAAATATTCTGTGTTGACTGTCAAGCTGAAAGAGTAAGAAAAATATTTTGGCTTTTCCTGTAAGATGGAGACTCATCACTGACCAGACCACAGTGGCAGCCAGGGCACCCCAGTGCCAAGGATTAGGTGTCAGAGGGCAACTCAGAACTGCGAGCACCTTTGCTCTTTGCCCTCCCTGCATGCAATTTTTGGTGACTCTGGCTCAGCCTTTGGCTTTCAGAACAGTCATGAGGGCCAGTTGCCCAGGTCTGATCTTTTTCATCCTGGGGGAAACTTGCTGGCTAAGTTTAGGCCCAGGAAGGTATCCACTCACAGAGTCTGGCACACTGCTTTCAAGGCTGTCTCTGGGCTCTGTCATATACTGTTGGTTTGTGCTAACAGGCATTTTTCTTGGCAATATGACAGAGCCTGTCAAGAATTAAAATACGCAATTTTAGGAATCTACCCTTCAGAGAAATACCAGCATAGGAGCATGAAGATGTTTATGCTGGGATTTACAATGGGAAAAAAATGGAAAAAACTTATACATCTAATAATGGGGGGAAAGTCACACAAATTAGCAAGACACACTGTTTGATACCAATGTATGAATGTATATATGTTTCATGTGCCAGGGAAGAGCTCTGCAGGACGCCCACTAAGCCACCCATGGCCACCTCCCCTGGGGAATGGAAACAAAGGGGATAGGCTTTCCTTCGTATTTCAGATCTTTTTGTATAAGCTCTTTTTAAGAACGGAAAGAGAAATTTGGAAAAAATAAGTCTGGCTTGCTGCACTTCCCCAGGCAGTCTTCTCTCACTTGTGCACGGCCCCTGTGCACCTTGGACTTTGCCACCCCAGGGCAGAGCTCCCTCCAAATACCAAGGGCTGGTCCCGTGTCCCTGTAAGAAGTGTGAGCCTGTGAAGAGCTGTGGCCCTGCATGAGGACAGCCCCCCAACACATGGCCCACGGGAGGACGGGTCTAGACTGAGTGAGTGCCGTGGGGAGAGCAGCTCAGCCAGCCAGGCAGCTGCTCCGCGAGGAATGCGGGCTCACTAAGAGCTCATCAGTAACCACGGTGACACTGGTGCCCGACAGACACCTTCATCACAAGGAAGGGATTTCTTTCTACTCATCTTACCTCCTTCCCTAGTACTGGGGAGAAATGTCTAAGATACTAAAGCCTACCTCCACATGGATTTTTTTCAGACTATTGTTTCCTCCCTATTTTATTTATTCTATGTTCAAATTAAAATTTCCTATATTTTAATAGCAAAAATTAAAGGAAAAATATTTCTAGCTGGACTTCTCTCTATGGACTTCTCACAGAGAGTGTGCCCCTGGCATGGGGTGCTCCACCCACCCTCCTCTCCAGGTCCCCTGCCCAGCCCCACCACCGCCTGGACATCACCCAATGGGGCAGCAGCTGTGAGCAGCCAATTCCAAACCTGCAAGATCTCCCCGCCATTCTGAATCCCTTCCTGGGCCCACACAGCCATGACCTGCTCAGGAAAAGCAAAGCCAGTGCCATCATCGATGCTGGAGAAGAGGCGCAGTCCCAAGCACAGGGACACGAGGGATGAGGTCGTGGTGGTGTGGCAGCAGCTCTCCTCTGGGACCTGCACGGGGGAAACGGAAGATACCCTGAGCCCCAGGTGCTGGTAAGCCTCGGAGCATCTGTGCCTTGTGAACATGCTTTCCACCCTCACCAGCCTGTGCTTGGCACTTTGCTGTCTCATCAGAGCCTAGTAAGAACTCACAAGATTATTGTTAGCTCCTTTTCCTAGACAAGGGAGCAGAGGCACGTAACTGTCCAAGATCACATGGCTCTGCGGTAACAGAGCTGGGATGCAGACCTGGGGCTCCCAACACCCAGCACAGTGCTATCTCAAGAACTCTGAAGCCTTGTGCCTGCGTGGCCCAACCAGACAGCCCCAGTCAGCATGTCTTCACTTGAAGGAGAACAATGAAGGGGCTTTAATGTTCCTCCCTGGGATTAGCAGCGGGGAGCAACTTGGCCACACAGAGGCAGAGCCCCGGAAGGTCCATGCTAGCACATGGACAAACTGAGGAGCTGACATGTTCCACACACTGTGCATTATCTTCCGTAGCCCTGTGAGGTGGGCACCCAGACTGTCCCCATTTTACAGATGAGCCTGCGGCTCAAAAAAAAGGTAACGGCCCCAGTGACACACAGCTAGGGAGAAGCAACACTTATCAGCCGTAGATCTGTGTGGCTCTAGAATCTAAGTCACAGGCCTCCCACATACGTGTGTGTGCACAAGTCCAAGTCCTTGAGAGCTCAGCTTGCTGTACGTGGCACAGGCAGGGTGTCAGCAGCTTCAGTGACCAGACAGAGATGGCTTACTGCTGGGGTCCAAGATTCAATTGTCTCATTTTACCTGGTAATGAGACCAGGGCTTGCTCAGGTTGACCTGAGTGGAAGATTCTGGAAGTGAGGTGGGTTCATGACTCAACAGGCCAAGCTGGAATTCCTCAAGACTCACTCTGCCATCTCCGTCTCGATCCAGTTTGTTAAACAGGTCCTCCAGTTCCTAAACAAAAGCCACCATACCTCAGGCTCAGAGGCCCACCCGCAAGAGCTGTGCACTAGCCATCCTCAGCAGGGCCTCCCCACTCCCAGCAGAGGCAGTCTGTTTGTCCTCAGCCAAACTCAAAACTCCATGCCATGCCCGGCTGTGCTTTCCCAAGGCCGTGTCCTCTGTCTTGTGAAGCCCACAGGCCCTGCCAGTCTCCACCCACTGCAAGTGAGCATCACCTAAGCTTCCCAATTCCACAAATACTCATTGTCCACCAAGGCAGGAACTTGCTGGACGCAGAGGAGATGTGCACTCGGAGCACAGCCAGGCCCCACAGTCCACCGTCCAGCAAGGGTGCAGGACTGAGAACAGTCCTTCCCAGGGCAGCCCTCAGGGCTAACACAACCCCGGGGAACACAGTCAGGCTTGGACTCGGTGTTCCAGGCAGAGGAAGGATCATGAGTGAAGGTATTAGACGTTCCCGGCTCATGTGAGAGTGGCAGGGAGTCAGTGAGATTGACTCAAGCGGCCAGAGAGGGACTTTCCAACGCGTCTGGAGGTTGACCTTCGGCAGAAATGCCAGGATCCATCAAAGGATTTTAGACCAGAAAGTGATATTCCTGAATCACTGACTGAAGGGTGGAAGGATTTTCCAAACTCAACACTAACCCATGACCACTGCAAGGGACAAGCTGCTGGGGTGGTCCGTCTCGGCCCTCTCACCTCTTTCTCCAGTCCTCGGAGCCCGACGCTCTGGCAGACCACAGCCAGCTCCTGCTCATTCAGGTGCCCACTGCTGCCAACACCCAGCTCTTCCCAGATGCCCTGGACCTGGCTCTCAGGGGTGTCAAAGGAGGGGCTGCAGGACTTCTGGGGGCTCCTGAAGACCTCAGAATCCCAGGTCTGCAGCTGGCCTGAAGCAAGGGGGAGTGACAATCAGTGGGATATGAGTCAGCCTTAAAAAGGAGGAGATCCTGACATTGACCACAACATGAAAGAACCTAAAGGACACTGTGCCAAGTGAAATAACATAGAAAGGCAAATAGCATATGATCTCACTTATATGTAGAATCTAAAAAAATGTGGAACTCACAGTAACCAAGAGTAGATGGTTAAGGTGGTTACTTACCAGGGGTTGGGGCATGGGGTGGGAGGAGATGCTGGTCAAACAGTACAAACCTTCAATTACAAGATAAGCAAGTATTGGAGACCTAACATACAGCGTGGTAACTACCATTAACAAGATTTTATTGGTTACTTGAAATCTGCTAAGAAAGTAGATCTTAAAAGTTCTCAGCACACACAAGTAATTCTGTGAGATGATGGATGTGTTAATTAGCTAGATTGTGGTAACAATTTCACAACGTGTGTGTGTACCTGTATACCAAATCATTATGCTGTATACCTTAAATATTTACAATTTTTATTTGTCAATCACATCTTGATAAAGCTGCGTCCTGTATACCTTAAATATATACAATTTTTATTTGTCAATCACACCTTGATAAAGCTACAGGGAAAACCCAACAAGAGTTTAAACCCTTCCAGGCTGAAGCACCTGGGGGAAGCACATCAATGCTGGCTAACTACCCTGAAACCAGAGGGACAGCAGATGGATAGAGATGGACTGATAGACACATGGGAGTCAAAAAACATCAAATGTGGAATTAGATGGTGGCTACATGGGTGTTCACAGTATAATTCTTTGCACTTCACTCTGTGCTTGCAAATTTTCATAATGTTAAAAGAAAATCTCTGCTCCACCTGGGGAAAGCTCTTTCTAAAGGGAGTCTTCTAAAGTCAGATCACTTTTCTGAATCACTGTCCAAACTCCCCAGGGTGCACTTGGCTGTTATTCCTCTCAAGTCTTTTGATCACAAGTGTTTCTCTCAACTTCTGACTGCCCAGCCTTATTTAAGAAATGGGATCAGC
Organism: Lepilemur ruficaudatus; assembly: GCA_963574885.1. Taxonomy (NCBI): domain Eukaryota; kingdom Metazoa; phylum Chordata; class Mammalia; order Primates; family Lepilemuridae; genus Lepilemur; species Lepilemur ruficaudatus. The sequence continues at coordinate 15,924 of CAUYRT010063635.1, read as the reverse complement.
TGTTCTGTAGAATGTTCCCCATCTGAGATTTACCTGCTTGCTTCCTCACGGTGTCATTTAACTTGCTCCTCTATCACTAACATTTCCTGAAAACCTGAAGTTAGCTTCAAAGACAAATTTGGATTCAGGTTTAACTTTTTGTTGGTTTTTAAAGAATTTTTTCTGGCAAAAACCCTTTACAGGTGGTACTATGTACTCCACATGCCAGAAACATGGAGCATAGGTGTCTCTGAGACTCATCAAAATGTTTGGGTGACTGATGGCTGGTTTTTTTGTTTTGTTTTGTTTTGTTTTTGAGACAGAGTCTCACTCTGTTGCCCGGGCTAGAGTGCCATGGTGTCAGCCTAACTCACAGCAATCTCAAACTCCTGGGCTTAAGCAATCCTTCTGCCTCAGCCTCCCAGATAGCTGGGACTACAGGCATGCGCCACCGTGCCGGCTAATTTTTTTTTTCTTTTTAGTTGTTTTGGCTAATTTCTTTCTATTTTTAGTAGAGACGGGGTCTCAGTCTTGCTCAGGCTGGTCTCGAACTCCTGCTCTCAAGCAATCCTCCCCGCCTCAGCCTCCCAGAGTGCTAGGATTACAGGCATGAGCCATCGCGCCCAGCCTAGATGGCTATTTTTTATAACCTTTCTTCTACAGCTGGTTGGCTTCCTGGCACGTTTCAAGCTTAGCTGGAAGAAACAACTTGTGGATGAGGACACACGTTGGGTGTCCATGAGGCAGTGCCTATGGGGAGCTCTGTGTGCAGCCAACCATGCCCCTGCATACCCAGTCCATACCACCCAGTCCAATGCAGAGAAGAGGCCGCGTTTACCTAATGCAGGCCTGGAGCAAAGCAGTTCTGTGTCAGTGGCCTGGGTCTTTCAGGTAGATGAGCCCCATGGGCATCAAATGCTTTGATAACTCCCCTGGTAACAGTAAAGCCATCACCCCCTAAGGAAGGCCAGGCCTGTGTGCTAAGGATGAGTGGGCTGGGCTGAGGAAAACGCTAGGAAAGGGCCAGGCAGGAAAAGGCCACCTCTAAGACTCCATCCAGCCTACGATGTCTGAGTAAAAATGTGAAGGCAACCTTGACACTGGAGTTCCTTTCTCAGGGCTGGCGGAAGAGGGCAGGCAAATCCTCTGACGCCTGACAAGAGTGTGCGTGTACTTCTGTTTGTCAGTTCTGACCCGGTGGGAAGGCTTCTGTCCACGACTGGGAAGAACCCAAACCCATTCTCCAGGCAGAAAACACCGAAACTGCTCTGTAAATAATCTCCTGAGAGTGCATCCTTTTGCTACCCTAGATTTTGACTTCACGTCCAAGGCAGCACAGATGGAAGCTCAGGCCAGTTCCCCTATCGTTTTCACTAACAAAAGTTGAAGAAAAAATGTCCCCGGCACTCAAGGACACAATCCACAGGGTACCGTTTACTTTGGCAGAAATTCCAGGGCAATGCTGGTATCCCTCTCTCCAAGCCAGGTTTCTGCACCGTCAGCCCCATGTGACCCACCACGTGGGAGTCCTCTTTAGGGCATCCACCAGCTCACAGGGAAAAGCCCAGAAAGGCAGTGAAACTGCTCACAGGACCGAGGAATACAGACCAGCACTACTCCCCGCCCTGTACTGTCAGCGGCCCACCGGGCCTACAGCCCAGCCCAGGACAAAGGAAATCGCAGGGCACTCACCTGGGTTGGGGGTGCCCAGGGTGCAGCCGGCAGCCTGACGTCTTCCTGGCTGGACCTCACACGTCCTCCAACAGGACATACCCAACAGCGCCTCCACACCCCTTACCCAGCCACGCAGCTGGAGGCTGACAGCAGCCTGAAGAGGCCCCTGTCCTTGTTCATTCAGCAACAGACTCTCCTCCCCAGTCACCGGCAGCCCACACCCCAAAGCATTTGTCCCTCTCATCACTGCCTTCCTTGAAGACCAGGACAGCCTCTTGTGGCCCCCACACCTTCTACATCTGGTTGTTGAGGACCCCACAGTTTGCTCCCCACAAGTCCATTGATGCCTCCAGTTTTTCTGTTTCTAGAAGCACATGACACCCACCTGTTCCAACTCTTCCCCTCTTCCAAAATGCCTTCCCTCTTCTTTCAGCCTGTCTCTGTGGGCAGTTTAAGAACACGGCTTCAAAATTCTTTGATACTCTTCCCATAAGAGAGGTCTGGGTCCCCTCTCCTTGAACCTGGCAGCCACGTGACAGTTTCAACCAACAGAACATGGTGGGAAGGACACTGTATGACTTTGAGGCTGGCCTGAACTCAATGAGGCAACCCCAGCCTTGTTTTCAGGACCACACATGCTTGGGGCTCAGAGCGACTAGGTGAGATGGCTGACTACTGTGAGCCGCCACGCTTCAAGGAAGCCCAGCCACACCGAGGCCACCTGTGGCCACTCTTGGTCTGAGCCCCCTTAGTCTAAAGGCACGAGTGACACTTCACATGATTTCCCATCCAAAGTCCATCACCTTCTCCCAGCCTTCCTGGAGCACCAGCCCACTCTTCAGAGCAGCTCCGCAGCAGTATCATGAAAGCTTGGGCAGCGGTCATGAAAGCCTGGCATGAACCCTGGCTCTGTTCTCAAGCTCAGCAAGACCCTCAACCCTGGGCTGCTCTGAGGGAAGAGATGCTCAACCACATCAAGCCTGCTGCAAGGGTTAGCCAGGCTACCCCTGTGAATCACCTAGAGTAGTTACTCGGTGCTCAATATCCCACTGTGACACATCCTCTCACATGTTCCTCACTGTGGAACTCCGTTTTTCACTTTTGCAGGCATCACATAAGTCAGCAGTTAATTCTATTTACTACACCATCTTCTGTTTTGGCACTGTTTGCCATAGGTGTTGGTCCTGTCTTCCCAGTTACACTCCAGGATTCTTAAGCAATAGTTGTTTGCTTTTTAATATCAAAGTTGCATCACAGGCAAATATAATTAAAATGAAAAAGAAACCTCCTCCCTTCAGAATCTCTGTTCCCCTCCCCCAGAGAGATCTACTGTGAGTTTTTTTGCCTAGCCTCCTAAAATATTTCTGTACCCAAAGAAGCATGTAATGCATATGTCATCCTAGAAAGGTGGAATTCACGTCTCACTCACATCTGTGCATGCAGCTTCTGTTCCCAAAGCACTGAATCTTACAGAAGATGCCACAACAGCACAGATGGTTGGCCCTCCCTTTTCCACGCTGCACAGTGTTTGGATGCTGGTGCACTGTGATTTGCCTATGTGTACCAGCTGCTGGCCTTCCAGCTGCTACACGTGGCTCTGAGGCCAGGACCACATCTTACACTCTACTGAGGCAGACTGGGACCCTGGTGGGTGCTTAGGCTGCTCCATCACAGCAGGGAAGAGACTGCATCCATCCCTGCCTGCCAGGAAGGAGGTACAGGGCTACCCTGGGAGTGATCAGGCTGAGCAGGGCTTTCCAGCCTGAAACCTCAGGGCCACACTTGCCATGCAGGGTCACTTGCAGACCATAAAATGAGATAGAAGCACACTGCTCAGCCAGTGGCCTCTGCCCTGGGATCTGAGTTCAGGGGAAGCTGAGAACTGAGTGACCGTCTCACAGCTGTGATGACATTCTGACCACCCCAAGAGGAGGGGTGCAGCCTGGACACTATGCACATTATACATTTCTCAGGAAATTATACATGTGGCTGTGCAGTGCTCAGCGACAGCTCCTTGAGCTTTCAAAGCTCCCGTCAAAAGCAGAAAACACAAAACGTGAGGCCTGGCTTTACCTTGTGCTTCAAATAATTCATTCTGAGGTTCTTTAGCACTCTCAGTTTCTTCATCTGACTTGAGACTCTGCAGAAAAATGTAAAGAGAAGAATGTGAATCCCTTAGGGCTGCAGTCCCCAACCCCCAGGGCTACAGCCTTGTACTGGTCCTGGCCATGGCCTATTAGGAACCCAGTCGCACAGCTGGAGGAGAGTGAGCAAAGCTTCATCTGTACTTACAGCCACTCCCCATTGCTCACATAACTGCATATGCCCCGCCTCCTAACAGATCAGCAGCAGCATTAGATTCTTACAGGAGCATGAACCCTACTATAAACTGTGCACTTAAGGGATCTAGGCTGTGTGCTTCTTATGAGGATCTGAGGTGGACCTGAGGCGGTGATGGTAGCACTGGGGAGCAGCTGCAAACACAGATTATCATTAGCAGAGAGGTGTGACTGCACAATAAATGTAATGCACTTGAATCATCCTGAAATCATCCCCCTGCCCCGTCCGTGGAAAAATTATCTTCCACGAAACCAGTCCCTGGTGCCAAAAAGGTTGGGGACTGCTGACCTAGGGGACGTTACAGGTACTAGAGCACCAAGAACAAACAGAACAGGATGTTTTGGGAAGAGGGAGGGGATAATTGGGGATGCAAAGTCAACCCCTCAAAGGAAAAGCTCATCCCCCGCCTTGCGGCCACTGTACTCACCAGCCAGCAGCCCCAAGTTGAGGCCACACATGGTGCAGACCTAGCTGAGAGCCTGCAACACGCCACATGGACCGACACCCTCTCAGAGGAAGAGGGTAGGACATGGAGACGAGGACACAACTGTTCTGCATTCGGGCTCTTCCACACAAACAAAGTCATCATAGTCCACCCCGAAAACACAATCAAGCACTCGTGTGTCCTAACAGGAGAGAAACCTGCTCCCTACAGCTGATCACTGGCTACCTGCACCCTTCCCTCATCATCCACGTCAGTTCAGCAAACAGGCGCAAGGCAAGAGCAGGTGTCTGTGTCCCTCCAGGGGCTCCAGGACAGCAGTGTGTTACCTCAGCAGCCTTGCAAGCTTGCACCCAAGAGAGGAGACACAGGGGCATCAAGAAACATGTGACTTAAGTAGTAACTTTTTGTTGCAGTGCAATCAGATGACCATGAAGTCAGTGTCTACATCTGACCAGATGCTGTGCATCTCCATGCTGGACTGTGGAGTGAATGCCTGGTGATCAAGACTCCACTCCTCAAACAGTCAGAATCTGTGAGTTGGTGATGGAGTGTTCAACTCCATTTTTCTAATGCATTCAGCTCAACTGACAATCTTAAAGGCAGCTTTCCCTGCGTTCAGGTTTTGGGAATCAAAGATGATTTAATAAACAGAATGGCACAAAGAAGATGAAACACCACAAGGAGGAGTTTCACTCAATCCTCTGTCCCTGAGGTCCAAGTTTTAAAAAGAAAATAAAAAAGGAATGTCCCAGATTTATTGGTGTTGCCTAGGTGTAACATGTCCCTGAGAAAAGAGACTCTTAAGATTTAAATGTTATGTTTGTTTTTCCTCTTTGCCTCAACAAATATTGAAAATAAAAACAAATCAATTTTGGGCCCCAGAATTATCCTATTAAAGATAAGCTCCGTCCCATCCGTCAGAAGCTGACATTATAGACAGTACGAACCAGGAACCTTCTGGAATCCTTGAAAACAGGTCTACTGAGTCCACAATTAACTTGCAAGCTGTGGACCTGCATCATAGATGGTTTACTCAAAATGAAGCACTGAAAGGCTCTAGCAGCCTGTCTCCTAAGGTGGACCCTTTGATCCCATGCACCTGCAGTAAACGGCCCGGACTGGGGGAAGGGCCAACAACCCCCAAGGCCCCAGGGACATGTCTGGCAGGTTGTAAGCGTGTAGGCTCTGGTAATCTAAGTGTTGAAGGCAGGTGAACTGTGACTTGATGCACCCACATTCCTGACAGGGAGGTTGCATCAAAATGGCATCCTCCTTTCTCTATCCTCACCACATTAACAATTCACTCCGAGGCAGCCATAAACATCACCTTCTTGCAGCGATGGGGAAGGTGCTGGTGGTGAGTAGGGAGAGTGAGAACAAAGGATTTACACGCAGTCTCCGCTGCCCAAGTCTGAAGGAGAGAACCCTGTGGCCAGGATTACTGTGAAGACAATCAGACCCAAGACAATGTAAACAAAACTCCTCAATGTGACCCATGCTTCTGGCAACTGAAGATGCCTCAGAGTGCCACCGTCCTCCCCAAATCCTCTTGTGATCACATGTTACGAACAGAGATGAAGGGATGCCATTTCCCCAACACCGAGCAACGTGCAGTGGGCAGGCAGGCACGGCCCACCTCTACACTTTCCAGAGACGCCGAACGCCGGAGCTGGCTTTTCGGGTTGGCCTTGGTTTGCTGTTCTGGTACACATCTGGCTTTGGTGGCAGCATCACACAGCTCGGGCTGGCTCCGACGGCCATACCACTTACAGCCTCTCACATATTTTGGCGGGACAGCACGGGAGGCAGCTGAAAAGAAAATGAGACATTCGGTGGGGGTGTCTTTTACAACAGTTCTGGGCTCATACATGCCTGATGGATGCTCTCTAAGAAGGTGCAGACTCAGCACGCAACAAACCCCGATGCACACTGTTACACTCACAGAAACATCTGGTAGAACACAAGAAAGAGTTAACAAGGGCTATCTTATTACCTGGGTTGGGAGACTGAAAAAGCCAGGGCAGAGAAACAGGAACGTGTACGAACACATGTGCTATTTATACTTTTTCAAGCACATTTGCTTTTGTTTATGTCACCAAAGATTAATACAAAATCTAGCTTTTTATGCAAATGAAAAAATATCCTCCAATAATCCAAGAACATACAGCTCTAGAAACCTGATGATCACATTCCACGACTACTCACCTTAAAACCCCATCCTGACAGGGCTGGAGCAGTTGGGGCAGGCATGGCCACAGACACAGCCAGGAAACCCCACGGCAGGTCTAACAGTCTGGGACAGAGGCTGGTGTGGATTTTAGTTTTAGAATCAATGAGAATCCCAGCTTACAATTCCTTGCAGTTTCTTCTTCCCACCTTCCTTCTCCATATCTGCACAGAACAGCTGGGACCTCTCAAGCACAGAAGAAACCAACACTGACCTGTGCCAAATCCTAATAAAGTGTGCCACATGGGCAGGGCAGGAGAGAGACTGGCGAGGGCAGCATATGCAGCAGCCACGACAGGGTGTGGGGCTCAGAGGGAGGAGGCACCAGCACGCAGCCATTTGGAGAGAAAGGCATAAGGCCCCAGTGAAGTAAGGCCCAGCCAGGGAAACTGAGCTGTGTTTCCTTGCAGATGTATCGGACCTCAGCCCAGTGGAAGTCCTGCTCCCCAGGACTAAGCACCGCCTTATTTCTTTCCTCTGTGCCCCGCACAGATGGTCCACAGTCTTGGGACAAGTAGAGGAGGAGGCTGGGTCGAGCCCAGCTGACTACAAGAGGGAAGAAGATGGAAACTGGGGACAAGGGATGAGGTTCAGGGAGAAAGACAGCAAGTCCCACTCAAGACATGCTGAATATAAGGTGACAGTGGGACATTTAAGGCAGTTGACAATATTCAGGGTGACCTCTTAATTTCTCACCCCACTGGGACACTCTCGGAGTCATTGTGGACCCTATTAACAACCACCCTGGACAACAGGCATCAACAGGGCCTGACCCACCAAATGATCACCAGAAGAGACAGAGTTCGTGCGGAGTGTTGACAAGGAGGAAAATGCTTCTGCATTAGCAGACAGAAAATAGGAGAACATGAGAGAAAATGTGCCAGCGCTCACAAGGGCAGCTACCAATACAGACAAAGACTCAATACTGAGTTGCCGAAAGGGTGCTCGAGTGACCATTCAGCACTTCCCTTAGAATACTGAGCCATCCAGAAAACACTTACTTTTTCCCAACATTCCCCAATGCTCACAAAAGGCAGCCCAGCAGTGTCCCACCTCTCTCCATCCAAGAGAAATGCTACACGAGAAGAGAGTGTTCACATGGCACATGGGGACAGAAACAAGAGTGGTGCAGAAATGGGCAAGGGCAGAATAAACAGGGCAGCTTCCCAGTCCCACAGAACTGTGAGGTCTCTTCCTCTTCAGTGGGGGATACCGTGAGTCACCTGGGCCAAGCATCGGCTCAGCATGAGCACAGCTAGGCCCCCAAGCCACATCCAAAGGACACACAAGGTACACAATGAATAGTGCCCAACACTCCACAAGGGCCCACTGGACATCACTCCTTCCAACCAGAACCCAGCACAGCTGGTGCGCCTTCTTGATGCATTAATTATAGGAAAGTATAACAAAGCTGCACATTAAAACGCATTCAGTTATGGGTTCAATAATGGCCTTTTATAAAAGGAAGAGAATGACAGGGGAGCAAGGATGTTGTTCAAAATCCAGGGCACATGGTCACATCATGGAACTCTCATGGAACAACTCTCAGGAGCGCACTTTTCTAGTTGAGATGGGAAGTGGGGAGAAGAGTCATCGAACAAGTCAGAAATCAGGAACAAAGTACAGTCAGGACTGGAGCGGAGCAGGCAGTGGGGCCCTGAGGGCAGAGCCCTGGAGCACTGCAGACAGAAGGAACCCAAGGAGAGACCGAGGAAGGCACTGGGACTGCGCACAGGCCATGGGCCAGAGAGGGCCGGAACCACTAAGTCAGGGCCAGGGGCTGGGGAAATGAAACTAACACAGTCCTGGGGGCACTGGCACAGCTTGCTCCTACTCTTCCACCAGCACCCACACAGCCCTCAGGGTGGATAAGGGACCTCAGCCCCCAGGAGGGAACTTGTCTCAGGCGGTGTACACAACCACTGAGTTGAGAAAAGCTTTGAAACAAAGCTAATCTGAAACAAAAGAGAAAAAAACCAAACTGGAATTGGTGAGAAAAAGCAAAGAGATCCTAAACTAGCTTCCTCTTTCTTTGGAAAAACTGAGAATGTGCCCTAGAGATTGAGACAGTTTTAAGCTTAGAAGCACCTCACGCTTAGGGGAAGGATTTTGTTTTCGCCAACATGGACAGGGAAACACATGACATCAGTGGGGCCAGGCTGTCACCTTCTTAAGGCACTTTGTTTAAACTGCATCACATTCCAAGCTCCTGTGCAAGTGGCCCCCTTTATATCTTAAATAAGGAAAGTGAAAGACAGCAACTTGGCAACTCACCCAAGGTCATGCAAATGGCTGCTGGCCGCTGGCTGGCTCGGACCCCAGGTGGTCTCCTCCCACTCCAGGGCTCTACCTGCTGTGCCCCTGTGTCTCCACAGCTGGAAAGAAGGTGGGGAGGGGCCCAGCCAACCACCAGAACCCAGTAGGCCCAGGGCTTCAAAGTTGCAAAACTGGGACTCAAAATCCTGGCCACCACATGCTAACTGTGGGATCGCAGAAAAATGTCTTCTTGCCTCAGGCCTGTTTCCTCATCTCAATAATGGGTATGATAATTAATGCCACAGGATTTCCATGAGGGCTAAATGGAATCTCCATAAAACATAGGAGAAGCTCAATGCCCGGCACACAGAAGAGCGCTGTGTGAGCCCGTGTCCCTTTCCACCTTCCCCTCCTCGGCCCCAGCCCCTGGACCCTGTTACTCCACCCAGGCAGCCCCTCCTGACCAGGGTCTCCAGGTCCTACAGGCCAGGCGCAGCCACCATCCCGGCTGCACCCCTGTGCAGGCCTCCTCCGTGCTCCCTGCACCGCGAGACCAGAACTCAAGCCAGGTGGCTCTCCCCAGGACGCCACTTCCACTTATTAATGCCATCTCTTGTCCCACCATCCCCATTTCTATGACAGGATTATAATTAGCACAATGCAACAGTACCACAGCATTGTCTGCGACAAACTAGCTTGTCCCAGCCACTGGCCAGCCTGCTTTGCCACCCCAGGGGACCCGGGAAGGCACCCCTAACATCCCTGCTGCATTGAGAAATCTCAGAATCTCCCACTCCTCCACAGCCACTCACTTGATCTCGTCAACCCCACGCGGCAGGTGCAGCACGTGTTGTTATATCGCTATCTTACACATACGGAAATGGAAGAATACCCAAGTGTTTTGTCCAAGTCCACACAGCTTGGTAGTGAAAGAAAGTGGAGTCAGAATTTAGTTTTCAAAACTGCTAGATTCTTCCATTAGAATATTATACTCCAAAAAGTAACAAATAAATAATGAAAAGAAACGAAAGTAGACAGGAGGAAATCATCTTACCTATTTCCAAAGTACTACTTTCTTCCTCTGAGGGGCCAACAGCAGCATTTGATGACAACACAGCCACAAAACCTTCCTTAAATTCCTCAAAGTTAACCTGGATAAATTTAAGCAAAGATAGGAAATGTTACTCTCAACACATTATACATTTAATAAGCTAATCTTTTGGTTTTGCTCTCAGTCGGAAACATCTTACTGTTGCCTTTTAGAATGAGAATGTTCATTTCATCTTTTCAAATATGTACTCAAAATTTTTTAAAATAGAAGAGTAAGGAAAGTAAAAGTGGATCATAACCCACCACCAAATAAACGCTATTTATAACAATTTTATAAATTAAAAAACATAATTAGAAAATAAAACAGCACAGAAAAGAGAGATCTAAGGACCATAAAATATTAAAAACCCAACATCTGTGCTACCCCCACCCCAAAGGAACACAACACTGCCAGCACCCCAGAAGTTTCCTCCACCTGGAATCCCTTCCCCATAAATCTCCTGGCTCCTACTCTGACTTTTATGGTAATAACTTCCTTATTTTTCTTTTCTTTCTTTCTTTTTTTCCCCACTAGCTTAACTCTTTATTGAAGGCAGATTACATATGGAAATTAAAGCATGAATCTGGCATATAATTCAGATTACTCTTAAGGACTGAAAAATATATTTTTTGTAGTCTGTTCTAGATGATTAACTATGTGAAACAATCATAAAAAATCTGCACTCTATCAAAGGAAATCATTTTAGCAACATAAATTCAAAAAGAAATATTCCAGATGGAAAATCTCTGCATCTACCTTGACTAGCAATTAATATTAAATACATTACAGGGGTGGGGGGGAAGCTCATAAAATATTTTGAAATAATCAAAATACTAATTAATCTATTACCTGTACTGTTTGATCTCGGATATAGGCTATCTTATTCTTGGGAACTAAAGAAAGAAAAGATGCAAAGTAGGGATATAATAGGTTAGGTAGGCCACCATTGCAGTGGCTCACAACTATAATCCTAGCACTCTGGGAGGCCAAGGCGAGTGGATCATTTGAGCTCAGGAGCTCAAGACCAGCCTAAGCAAGAGCAAGACCCCATCTCTACTAAAAAAAATAGGAAGAAATTAGCTGGACAACTAAAAATATACAGAAAAAAATTAGCCGGGCATGGTGGCGCATGCCTGTAGTCCCAGTTACTCGGGAGGCTGAGGCAAAAGGATTGCTTGAGCCCAGGAGTTTGAGGTTGCTGTGAGCTAGGCTGATGCCATGGCACTCTAGTCAGGGCAACAGAGTGAGACTCTGTCTCAAAAAATAAAAAAAATAAAATGGCTTAGGTAAAAGATTACTGAACATCATTAAAGGCAGAATTTTTAAAAATCTCATACACTTCTCTATGTAAATCAGTTAGTAGCATCTCTTCTCAACTAGGTTGGAGCAAAAATCATATTTATATCTTTCTTAACAGCCTCCAAAACACACTTGACCTAACTTAAAAATCAGTGAGACTCACTTTCAAAATTCTTTTTTGTGTCTGGATCACTAACAGGTGTACTCTTATGCAGAAATCAGAGCTAACCTCTGTTTCAATTCTTAGAGCTTTATGGTTGATGTTATTTCTCAACTTAAAAAATTATTTTTATGTTGTTCACTCAGAGAAGTTTAAGAATACTCACTTAATAAGTCAATTAATGTTCCCTTTCCAGAGGATGTTTATGTACAAGTATTCTTAGTGGTAGGAAACAGAGGAACCTCAATTTTTCTAGGTATGCAAAACCAATCTCTTGTTTCTTCTTAAGAATCTAAGGAATTCTACACACTGTGGCCAGTACTCTTTTACCTGCCGGCTTCTTTGTTTTCTTTTTTTTACTCAAAGGACTCCCAATTTATCAGAGCTGGAAATTTCAGCTATCATGTAGTAGGTTTAAATGTAAAGAGGCATTAATGTGTGTTACATGAACCGTACTAATTTAGGGTAAACAAATGAATGCCTCAATGAGAGTCTGAAACTATTCCTTTCAAAACTGAAAAACTGCTGGAAATTTGTTCAAAGAGTGGATCAATAAATATTAATACAAACAATACATTCTTTCCACACTGTGAATGAACTACCGTGGCAGCCTCCTGGTTGGCCTCCCCGCATTAGTCCTTCTAATCAACAGTAATTGCAAAATTTAAATCTGGTCCCCTTTCGAAGATACCGCCCTGCTTTTAAGACAAGAACAAAACTCCTTAACGAAGCCTATAAGGTTTGGCAGCCTCCTCATCTCTCCAGCCTCAGTTATTTGTGCAGGAAAAAGCTCCCTCCTGACCCAAAGCTTTCCAAATGTTATTCTTTTCACGTGAAATATCCTTTCCTTAGTTAACTCCTGCTAGCCCTTTAGCGCTCAGCTAGATCCTCATGTGCTCCAAAAAGCCTTCCCTTACCTCCTCAACTAACGCAAATTTCCTAGCTTACATTCCCTTATCACCACGTAATTCTCTGCAGGCTACCACGGCTGCAGTTTCACATTCACCCCGGTGCCTGTTGTGTTTACCGTCTCTCTGTCTCACCAGGCTTAGGTCTACAAAGGCAGAGGCCTGACCAGTTCCACACGGCGGGCGCTCAATACACGTAAGGAAGCGAAAGCGCCTTCTAACGCGTTAGATGAAACTAGGGCACAAACATACAAAAATTGAGAACACCATGCGGAAGGGCCTGGTTTCAGAATTGCTATAGAGACAGACAGACGTAAAGCGCAGCTGTGACACCAAGTGAATCCTTCCACTCAAACTCCGGGACACGACAGGGTCGGAAGGAAACTGGGAGACACGGGCTTTGACACCGATCTTCAACAGCAGCTTGGCAAGACAGCTTCGAATGTCTACTAGGCTGGCACACAGCCCGCAGGAAGAGGAAGCCCGCTTTCTACTTCCGCCCCGCTGGGTCACCTCTTCCTCCTCCCCGCCTCAAGCAAGGGGATGGAAAACTCATGCGCACTGCCCTCTGCATCCCGTTCTCGCCCTACTTTCTCTCTCTCTCCCCCTCCTCCAACCGGCCTGCCCCGCCAGGCCCCGCCCTCCTTCCATCCGGGTCCTCCCCCCAGTCCCCCAGCCACCACCACTGCCTCTTTTGAGTCTCTAAGGTGATATGGCGACTTTCCCTGCTGCCAGTCCGGGAGTCCTTCCTTGCTTTTCTATGCCTCATTTGAATGCATTCCTTAAAAATATGAATTAGTTGTGCATCTTTTTTAATTTGATCTAAATGGGATCATCTGGATACATTCTTTTGGGTCTTGCTTCCTTGACTGTTACTTCTGTAATAGTCATCCAAGTTGCTGTGCACACGTATAATTCATTTTCTTTGCTGTATAGTGTTGCATTGTATAACTGTGCAATAGTTCATCCATTTTTTTGGTTCATCATATTTCTACTATTTCCAGTGTTTGGTCATTAAAAACAAAACTGTTGTGAACATTGTTATACACGTGTCCTTAGGGGTTTCTCTATAGTACAAAGAACAGGACTGCTGGGTCATAGAATGCTCATTTACACCCTTCTGGTAAACGGAACATTTTATATCATTATAAAATGCTAACTAACCCTCTTTACTTCAGTAATTCTTTTCAACTTAAAGTCTATTTTCCCTTATATCAAAAAACTGCCCTAGCTTTCTTTTGTTTGTATTTACGTTATCTTTTTATCAAACTTCCTTTTGGGTTTTTTTTGTTTGTTTTTTGTTTTGTTTTTGAGACAGTGTCACTGTCTTGCATGAGCTACAATTCATTGTCATCATCCTAGCTCATTGTAACCTCAATCTCCTGGGTTCAAGAGATCCTCCTGCCTTAGCCCTTGGAGTGGTTGGGACTAATGTGCCACCACGGCCGGGTAATTTTTTTAATTTTTGTAGAGACAGGTTCTCGCTCTGTTGCTCAGGCTGGTCTTGAACTCCTGGCCTCAAGTAATCCTCCAGCCTTGGTTTCACAAAGTGCTAGGATTACAGGCGTGAGCCACCATACCTGGCCTTTTATCAAACCCTTACTTTCAATTTTTCATATCTGTATATTTTAGATGTCTCTCTTATGAACAGCACATAAATTTTTTCCAATCTGACAATCTTTATACTTTAGCTGAAAGATATAGTCTATTTACATATAATGTAATTACTAATATATTTGAATTTAAATCTATTTATTTTGTGCTTTCAATTTGACTTCCCTGCTTTTTATCTTTTCTGTTCTCCCTTTGAATTTACTGATTGTATTTTAGGATTTCATTTTTCTCTTTATTAATTTAGAAACTATACAGCCTATTTCCATTCTCTTACTGTTTACCCTAAAAATTAAAACATGCATCCTACTGGGTTAAGGGGGAAATAAGATGGAAATCAAAAGATTCTTTGAACTAAATCATAAGGAATTAATTTAGAAGCTATACAGTTATCAAAGTTATCAAAATCTGTGGGACACAGCTAAAGCAGTCCTGAGAGGAAAATTTGTATCCATAAATGCCTACATCCAAAAGACAGATCACAAATAAACAAGCTAATGAATCATCTCAAAGAACTGGAAAAGGATGAGCAAACCAATCCCAAACCCAGCAGAAGGAAAGAAATAACCAAGATCAGAGAAGAACAAAATGAAATCAATAACTATATAGAAGACTAATAAAACAAGAAGGTGGTTCTTTGAAAACATAAACAAAATTGACACATCTCTTGCTATATTAACCAGAAGCAGAAAAGAAAGGACACTAACAGGCTCAAATCAGGAATGAAAAAGGAGAAATTACAACTGACACCATGGAAATACAAAATATCATCTATGAATACTATAAAAATCTCTATGCACATAAACTTGAAAACATGGAGGAAATGGAAAAATTCTTAGAAACACACAGCCTCCCCAGGTTCAATCAGGAAGAAATAGAATTCCGGAACAGACTAGTATCAAGTACAAAAATTGAAGCAGCAATAAAAAAACCTTCCTTAAAAAAAAGTCCCTGACTAGATCGTTTCACACTCAAATTTTACCAGACCTAAAAGAAAGAACTGGTACGTATCCTGCAGAAACTATTCCACAATGTCAAGAAGGAAGTAAAACTGGATCGCCACATGTATAAGACTGAAACAGGATCCACACCTCTCACCTCACAAAAGTCAACTCACAGTGGATAACAGACTTAAACCTAAGGCATGAAACAATAAGAATTCTAGAAAAGCCGGGCGAGGTGGCTCACGCCTGTAATCCTAGCTCTCTGGGAGGCCAAGGCGGGCGGATCGCTCAAGGTCAGGAGTTCGAAACCACCCTGAGCAAGAGCGAGACCCCGTCTCTACTATAAATAGAAAGAAATTAATTGGCCAACTAAAAGTATATATAAAAAAATTAGCCGGGCATGGTGGTGCATGCCTGTAGTCCCAGCTACTCGGGAGGCTGAGGCAGAAGGATTGCTTGAGCCCAGGAGTTTGAGGTTGCTATGAGCTAGGCTGATGCCACAGCACTCACTCTAGCCCGGGCAACAGAGTGAGACTCTGTCTTAAAAAAAAAAAAAAAAGAATTCTAGAAGAAAATGTTGGAAAACCTCTTATAGACATCCGCCTAGGCAAAAAATTTATAAAAACAACTCCAAAGGCAATCACAGCAACAACAAAAATAATTAAATGAGACCTGATCAAATTAAAAAGCTTCTACACAGCCAAGGAAACTATCAGAAGAGCAAACAGACAACATACAGAATGGGAAAAAATATTCACATGCACACATCTGATAAAGTGCTGATAACTAGAATCTATATAGAACTCAGGAAAATCAGCAAGAAAAAAATCAAACAACCCCATTAAAAAAATGGGCAAAGGACATGAACATAAACTTTTCAAAAGAAGACAGACTAATGGCCAACAAACATATGAAAAAATGCTCAACATCTCTAATCATCAGGAAAATGTGAATCAAAACCACAATGAGATATCACGTAACCCGAGTGAGA
>CAUYRT010063633.1:0-47971 GCA_963574885.1 Lepilemur ruficaudatus | reverse complement strand
TGAGCCACCACGCCCGGCCTATTACTGGAAACATTTGTAATATCCTGGGACCAAAGAGAATATTTAGGAAGATTTGGTAGGAAGAATAGATCTAGATCTGATATAGGAAAAGCTGCAATAGATGACCTGCTAATTCAATATATCCTTAGACCCAGACTATCATGGACAGTATTTATTATTGTTTAAATTGTTGCAGAAGACACTGCAAAAGATTCTAACATATATATATATATTATTTCATGTACTGCTAACATTAGTTTGCTTCTTCTCATTCTGCAAATTCTTCTTTTAAATTGATCTACAGTTTGTGAGTTTTTCAAGTCTGACATGACGGAAAGTGATTTAGTGAATATGAACCTATTGTCAGGAAAGTTTGTTTCCAGACATAGGATTTGTGGCTTTGACATGAACAGGCCATTAGTTTCCTGCTCCTCTCTTGGATTTATAAGTTTTCAACAATTCTGCCATATTGTTAGAAAATAGCAAAATCTGGAAGTAAAAATTTATTTAGCTTGAAACATTCACCAAAAACTGCAAATGGATTAGAAATTCCTATTTTAAATCTGAAAAAGTGTTATTTAATAAACTCTATAAAATTGAAAAAAATAAATACATAGACACATATATAATGTACATATAAAAATGCTTTCTGGAGGAATAAAACAATGCATCTTAGTTCGGATAATATTTCATCTTTAAGGAATATAAAAATATCCCCTTCAATCTCATATTGTCAAGATCCCATTTTGTCTTACTATCTGTGTATTTTCTAATTATTTGTCGCTATATTGCATAGTGGATCAAATAAGCATTGAAGACAAAATTAATAAATATATTCTAGAATAAAGCATGGTATATGAGCCTCTGTGAGATAACCAATTATCTTGCTACTATCTTTGTATAACACTAAGTATTATAAAGTTATCATCCAGTAATGTGCCACATGAAAAAAAAACTATCTATGCACATACAAAGTTGATATTTTAGGAAAAACTTTATCCTATATATCCTATATCATGTCAATAATGTTCTGAGGGGAATTATTTAATAAGACTCAGAATTTCAGTATATTATCTAAAATGTTACTTGAGAGAAATTTTAATAATGACTGCTATTTCCACATAATGGAAAAAATAAAACAAAATATGTTCAATCCAATTTGCCCACCTGCTTAACATATGAGAACATATGGGAATCTAAATCAAATTATAAGAGTTAATTCTCATTATGCATGTATTTTTTTAACTACAAAAAAAGCATTCTTAGGGGGAAAATCCACTGTAAATAAAACAATTGCAACCATTAGTTTCGCAGACTTGCTTAAATTGCCAATAAACTTTATTATCTCATGACTTCAAAAACATTCTGATTTTAATCCAAGGTTGAGCTATAAAATCTGTTTTAATCTTGGTCATAACAATATTTCTATTTCTATTTATTTCAAGATTGACTTTATGATTATTTGCGCCAGATTCTCTTAGTCTAGTCCTGGAGTTGACTCAAATACGCACAGGATGTGGGGTAGGAAAAAAGCTGATTAAAACAATAATAAGAAAATTGGGTAATCTCCATGACAGTAACAATTGACCATTGGTGAATCTGTGTCAGGAAAATCAATAAAAGTTGTGAGAACAAAAAATAAATAAACAAATAAACCTGAAGAAATATAATCTTCCTGAAGAAACAGCACCCACTGATTATATAATGAGGTGATGTTGGTTGATTCAGTACTGTTACATCTAAGTCAGAAATCTGAATTTTTATGAGACATCATAAGAAATTTTCCAACTTTTAAATGTAAACAACTAATTAAAATTAAAAATACTGAAAAGACAACAATAAACACTATGGGTCAATCAAAACCCATCTGCTTGATCAACAAAACCTGAGGGCAAACAATGCTCAATATTTTAGTCAAATTACCTAAAAAATTCTGCTTCTTTTTAAAATTTTCACTTTTTTTTGCTATGTTTAAGGTATACATCATAAAGTTTTGATAAACATAGTGTAATGTTTATTACAGTCAAACAAATTAACACATCCATCTCCTCACATAGTTACTCTGTGTGTGTGTGTGTGTGTTAAGAGTATCTAAAGTCTACTATCTTAGCAAATTTCCAGTATATGATACAATATTTTTAACTATAGTAGTTATGCTGTATATTATATCTCTAGACTTATTTGTCCTAGAAAACTGAAACTTTATACCCTCTGGCCAACTCTTTCTCATTTATCTCTCCTTCCTTTCTCCTGGTAACCACTGTTCTACTTGCTGTTTCTAGGTAGGTATTCGACTTTTTTATATTTTTCATATAAGTGAGATCATGTAGTATATTTCTGTATCTGCCTTATTTCACTTAGCATAATATCCTCCAGGTTCATCCATGTTGTTGGAAATGGCAGAGCCTCCTTTTTTAAAGCTGAATAATATTCCACTGTGTGTATATATACACTATATTAATGTGTAGACATATATATATGTAAATATACCACAATTTCTTTATCCATTCATCCATTAATGTATACTTAGGTTGTTTCCATATCTTAGCTAACATAAATAATTCTGTAATGGGCATGGGAGTTCAGATATCTTTACAAAGTACTTATTTGGTTTCCTTTGGGTATGTACCCAGAGGAGAATTTCTGGGTCACATGGTAAGTTTATTTTTAATTTTGGGGGCCCTTCCATATTATTTTCTATAATGGCTATAGAAATTTACATTCCCACTAGCAGTGTACAAGGGTCTCCTTTTCTCTGTATTTGTATTTTTTATTATAGCCATCCTAACTGAACTGAGGTGAGGGCCTCATTGTTCTATTTATTTTAATTTCCCTGATGATTAGTGAGGTAGAAAACATTTGTATATACCTGTTTGCATTTGTATGTCTCTTTTAGGAAACTGTCTATCTAGCTCTTTAGCTTATGTTTTAATTTTTTTGTTTGTTTTTGCTATTTTGTACTCTTGTTAAATATTTCGGATATTTATCTCTTATCAGATATATGGTTCACAAGTATTTTCTCCTGATCTGTAGACTGCCATTTCACTTTGTTGATTGTTTCCTTTGCTGCTAATTCCTTACTTTAATGTAGACCCATTTGTTTATTTTTGCTTTTGTTGCCTGAGCTTCTGATGAGATATCCAAAAAAATCACTGCCAAGAACAATGTCAAGGGTTTTTTTCCTTGTTTTCTTCTAGGAGTTTTACAGTCTTAGGCATTGTGTTTAGGACTGTAATCCGTTTTGAGTTTATTTTGTGGATGGTATAAGATAGGAGTTTAATTTCATTCTTTTGCTTGTGTACGTCCAGTTTTTCTGACACTATTTACTGATGAGACTATTCTTTCTTCATGGTGTCTTGGTGGCTTTGTCAAAAATTAGTTGTCCATATATCATTGGGTTTATTTCCAGGCTCTCTCCTCTATTCCATCAATCTGTATGTCTGTTTTTATGCCATTACTATGTCCTTGTTGGGATGTGTTACTGTGACATACTTACTGGACAGATTACTAAAGTTTTTAAGTAACTGTTTATTGTGATTTCTAGATGACATATAGATTTGATCATCAAAGTCGTTTTTGCAGGTATAATTATCCTGCTAAGGAGTTATGTGTAGCTCTGTACCTCATTTTCTGAAGATACTCTTTAGAAAGAGATACGAGTTCAGGCAATGAGCAATTCCCTCAGAGCAGGCTTCAGGGTGAATCAAGTGGAAGTCAGAAACTCTCACCCATTTGCTGATATATGAAAACACCGCTGGTGTCCTCACCCATGCTGCTGCTACAACATGCCCTCTTGTCTTCCCTAAATCTTTGGAGATGCTTTGCTTTTTTTCCAGCACTGACTCAAACGACCACACTTCTTTCCTTTTGACTCAGTTAGCCAATAGCCCAAAGGAAGAAGCCAGACACATGGCATCGAGGTGGGTAAAAATGGTGCTGTCATAAAATTTTTTATAACTTAACTGAAAATATTTTCTTACGGAATAGATAGTAAAACACGCTCCTGAATAATTTTCTCTAACCTTGTATTTGCTTAACAGGTACAATCTATTTGTTGTAGATTTTGCTGTGGGAGTTATGTTTGCTTTGTTCATATGGAGCTCCCTCTGTCTAAAGATACAACTCATTCAGATCATTTTGGTGGGCTCTGCACATTATGAACTACTTTATTAGAAATTTTTTTGGAAGAAAACAGAAAACATTATTCAAAACATCCCATTCATTGTCACTGTTTGGAACCATGAATATTTTATACTGTAGAGGAATATCCCAATCCAGCTTTTAAATCTGACTTTGTCACAGTGACTTCAGTTCAACAGCATTTACCTATTTTATTTATATTAATATTCGGTACATAACAACATGAATATCTTCTGATGTCAATAGATATTGTGAATGTAAGAGTCACTTTTCATTTCTGGGTGCCAAGTACCCTTGAGCAAACTTCCAGAATCATTATAGCAGAAATTTGATAAAATTGGCTTCAAAATCTTAAAGTTGCTGATAGAATTTTACTAAGATTTCCAGCTTTCTTGCTTTTTGATTTGCTTAACATACAAAGGAGTATAGCTATTTTAGTATACTCCCTTCACGGTTTAATGAGTCACATATACTCAATGGAATAAAATCTTAAACCACTAATCTCCTCATGAGATTGTCTCAGAAAATGAACTCAGTATTCATTTGAATAGCATAATATGATTTTTATGCCCTTAAATCATCTGATGAGACTAGCTACTCAGGCTGTTAACCAAGAAATCAACAGGTTAACCATGCTCTTCAGCTATGTCCCTGGGCATATGTCTCTCAAAGGGAACATTTTTTTCCCCTGAGGTCTAAAATGCTCTGTTAGTTTCTGAATAGCTACATTAAAACCTCTATTATCTCTTGTTCCTTTGAGCATGGAAACATATCCTGGAGGTCAGGACCCCTGAAGGGTGACTTTTTGTAAGATAACTGCAGAATCAAATGCAGTAACAGGCAGTTTTAAATATCTCCATTTAGATCATATTTGAACAACCCTTAATCTCCTCCTGGACCAAAAGTAGTTGAATCCATAGAAAGGTTAAACGGTCATTTAAAATTACATGTAGTAACTGATGTAGGATAATCCTCATGATTCTCCTTAAATTAATATCAAGTGTCTGCTTCAGATAACTTTGTGTAATACCATTCTTTACGACATTACATTTAAATCACTTTTATTAACATAGTTCTAAATGGAACATCATAATGTTACTTACTCCTCCTCTCAAAAATTTTATGAATATTCTATTATATACATAAATTTTCCTGTACCCCAATAAGATGCAATAAATATAGTAGCACATTATTTTTCTATTGAAGAAAATGTGTTGAGGCCAGAGATGAATTCATATTTTTCACAGTTAATATGCAAAGATATTACTCATACTTACCTGACAATGAAATATATATGAGAAAGGTGATTCAAATCACACTGGATCCAAGCCTTATCCTTTAGGAATATCAGTTCCCTCATTAAAAAGAATTAAAAACTAATATCAGAACCGCCAGAAAGCTTGTATATAATATATGTTATATAATTATGCTTACACTCTCTGAGGGAAGGGATTGCATGAACTCTGTACTGATCAGCTCCCAGCTCTAGGACTGGAGCACTAATTCCCCTAGCTTCTTCAGAGTGGCTGGCTGCCCAGCCCAATGACATGCTCACTTTCTAGGAGCTGCTGCATCTAAAGACTGGACAGTGCATAATAAAGTCAAGCCTCTTTACCTGTCAGAGGTCTAACTACTTCTTAGAGTCTGCTTTCCAGTGAAGTTGATCTGTAACACCACTCTGTGGCCAGAACTGAAAATAGGAAAAGACACGTGTTGGGGGGTCAGTAAATACTTGCTTAATAAAGTATAGTGAATATATATTGTACTTGGAGTGATCTTCAGCCTCTGAATAATTTTAATTTTGACTTTCCCTAAAAGTTCATCAAAGATTTCAGATGGATAATACAGTCTGATATGACAAGATTAATTTTAATCAATATGTGTCTTCTCTCTTTTCTTTTGAAGGTTTAGCTAAAGAAAGATTTATTCCCTGATTATAACAAAGTGGGAAAGTTTGAGCACCTCAGTCACACTCAGGAATAAAATGATTAAACATGAGAATATGATTAACCCTATTTTAATTACTATTAGAACTCAAGATCACGTTATACTTCATTAGAAGAAGAAGAAAAAAAGGAATGCTACGTGCAAATAATTCCAGATTTGAAGTAAGTAATGAGCATTTTCTGATAGTGACATTTTAAAGTTTTTGAAATGATGGCCAATTTATAATAATCTCATTAACTTTGTGAAATTAAAGCATGCCATGTTTTCTTATAAAACAGTTTGAGTTGGGATTGAACATTTATTTTGTGAAATTATTGATGTTTCGTAAAACTTTCTGTTTTGAGGTAAAATTTTCCTAAAAGTAAAAAATGAACCACCAGGTGCAACATCTGTTACGATGACTATAATAACATTCTCATTCAGCAGGAACAGATGCAGCAACTGCGAGGTCTTTTCTCTGAAGGAAACTACCTTGGGAAAAGAAAAGGCCCTGTAGAATTACCATGGGCTAACACTGAGCAGAAATGTTAACCCATTCTATAATTTTGGGCATATGTGGCAAAAGTTAGAGTTTTATTTATGTTCTTAACATTTACAGATGTCTTAAAGTAATATTTTTTCTCACTGAACATTAAAATAATATAAGGGAAATTTTATCTCAGTGATGTATGCTTTTGTTATTGTTTTTGTTATTGCTGTCTTTATATTATCTTACACCACTCCAAACATTGTTGTATATGATGATGATGCTTTTCAGACACAGAGAATACCATATCCACTACTGCACAATGATATTTACAATAATATGAAACACAGAGCATTTAGTAATTCAAGCCTTGCATCTTAGGCAACATGGAATAATTATGAGGCTCACTACATATTATAAATTCTGCATGGAGCTTTAATTTAAGGCTTCTGCCTTGGAGTAGAGACTTACATTTTGGCACATTTAATTCTTCATTCCTTCTAGGTAAGGGAAAAGATTATATTTCCATGCTCTTTTATAATTAGGTGGAAACACATGACTTTTTAGAGCATAAGTGTTTTGAGCAGAAGTAACATGCATTGCTTCCTCAACTAAGAATTTAGTTGATGGCATGAGACCCTGCAAATTCCTTTACCTGCTACATTGCCAGAAGATACACATATTGTAGATACTGAGGCAGCAGGATGGTAGAGCCTCCATCAACCTAGAATTCTGAGAAGCCACATGGAGTACAGTTACCCTGGGAGGACTTGCAGAACCACAAAAGTCTTTGACAAATGAAAAGTCAAACTTTGTTAAGTCACTGGGATTTTCTGACTGTGTTACCACATCATAATCTATTGTGGTGTTTATCATGGCTTTTGTTAAAATATATTATCCAGATGCTTATTTAAATTTCATGAGAATATATTTTAACTGTAAAATCTTTTAAAATATTCATGATTTAATAGACAACTTGAAGACGTACTTCCTAAGGACAGGATATTTAGTTTTTGCAAACAACAAAATTATTGCAGCTGCCCCTAACAGATGAAGACATATCTTAATCAATGTAACCTCTCTCAACCTGTATAGTTATTTCATTTGTTAAAAGTCAAATTTACAACACAGAACGATTTAATGAGTTTCCTTTTAGCTTTTTCCATTGAATAGCATAGACACACAATTTCCTATAACTATATATGACATTCCCAATTTTTCTGCTTAAATTTCTGAAGCTGATCTTAGTAATACTTCCATCCTCCCTTAGAGAGAAGAAAGAAAAGGAGGATCTAGTGGACAGAGAGTTAGACAGGAGTGGAAGCTTTTCTTTTCTTTTCATAGGCCTTTCGGTAAATCCACCAAAAAAAAAAAAAAACACACAAAAACAAAAAAGACAGCTCTAGCAGAGGCTGTTGATCCTCTGCCCCAATCCCCTTAGCATTCATCATTCCTAATCATGCCAGCAGTTTTCTAAGGAAGTGCCAGGCAGTTAACATCACTGGGAACAGCTCTCAAGTAATGATGGTTAGAGGCTGGTAGAGAAATCCCTCAGGTTCTGCATCTCTGTGTGGGACAACTGTTAGTTATATGCTGCCAAATCTTCCAGAGCTCTCCAGTAGAATTAAGCCCCATTTGCCCACAGGGATCACCTCCCCATTGCTACAATCTGTACTGATTTTCTCTCCTTTGTATGTTACTTCCCCACTTTCCTACTGGTGCTCCCTGGGATCACTACCAAATAAACCATTTGCAGTTGAAACCCCTGACTCAGACTCTGCTTTGGGGAGGGTGCTTATGGGTGGGATCTAAAACTAAAACAAATGTATACAAATTGTTTGCATTGGCTTACTAAAAACTATGAAAAAACTTTCTCCCTGTATAATTCAGCATAATCTAAATTTATTTAACCATGTATTTTTTTTTATTTCAGAATATTATGGGGGTACAAATGTTTAGGTTACATGTATTGCCTTTGCACCGTCTGAGTCAGAGCTACATGCGTGCCCATTCCCCGGACAGTGCATACCACACCAATTGGATGTGAATATACACATCCCCTCTCCCTACCACCTGCCTGACACCTGAGGAATGTTACTTTCATATGTGATGTAAGTGTGTTGATAAGTTAGTATCAATTTGATGGTGAGTACATGTGGTGCTTGTTTTTCCATTCTTGTGATACCTCACTTCAGAGAATGGACTCCAGCTCCATTCAGGATAATACCAACATGTTAGTTCACCATTGTTTTTTTGTGGCTGAGTAGAACTCCATGGTATACATATACCACATTTTATTAATCCACTCATGTTTTGATGGACACTTTGGTTGTTTCCACATCTTTGCCATTGTGAATTGTGCTGCTATAAACACTCAAGCACAGATGTCTTTTTTTCCTTAGGGTAGATGCCGATAGTGGGATTGGTGGATCAAATGGTAGTTCTACTTTTAGTTCTTTGAAGTACCTCCGTATTATTTTCCACAGAGGATGTATTTGTTTGCAGTCTCACCAGCAGTGTATGAGTGTTTCTATCTCCCCACATTCACACCAACATTTGCTGTTTTGGGACTTTTTGATAAAAAGCTCTAGTGATAGTTTCTTTGGCTGTGCAGAAGCCTTTTAATTTGATGAGGTCCCATTTATTTATTTTTGTTCATGCTGTGATTGCTTTTGGTGTCTTCTTCATAAATTCTTTGCTTAGACCATTGTCTGTAAGAGTTTTTCCAATGTTTTCTTCTAGAATTCTTGTGATTTCATGCCTTAGGTTTAAATCTGTTATCTTTCATGGGTTGATTTTTGTGAGAAATGAGAAGTTCAGCTCCTGTACTTATTTATACACTGACCAGCTAGAGTTCTATGCAGTAAATTTAGAGAAATGCTAACCTAGAAAAAATTGAGTATATTTATTCATAATCCTGAACCATTGTGATTATTAATTTCCTTATCAAAAAATACACATTTAGTACTCTATTTACATACTCATTTAATTTTCAAAATTGTACAGAGCTTCCAGATTGATGGATTTATTTACATTTAATGCTCCTCTAGTGAAAGCCCTTCTAAGCAAGACACAAAATTCAGAAGTTCTAAAATTAAAAATAATAATATGATCCATTTTAATACATAAAGACAAAAAAATTCTTTGTGGCAAAGATACTGTAAACAAGTCCAAAGACAAATTGGAAACAGACACTTATAAGTCATATTTCAAAGACATAATTTCCTTTATATAAAACTATTAAATCTATGGGAAGAAAATGTTGATATCATAAGTAATAAGATGACAAGGGATATGGCAAACTATAGGAAAGAAATACTTTTAGAATATGAAAAGGTGCTCAACTTTATCACAACTACACACACACAAACTATAAACATTTTAGATGCCGTTTTTCTCCTATATACATGGCTAAAACTTAATAATTTAATATATCACAGTATGACTATACATTCCTTATGAAAGTATAAACTGGAACTACCTTCTTGCAAGGTAATTTGGCAATATCTGTAAAATTACATTTCTAGAAACCCATTAATATCTTACACATAAACTCACTTGTATGAAATAAAATCCATGTAAAGAAATATTCATTGAACAATCAATAGAGGACTTGATAAGTTATAATAATTATACAGTTGAACACTATATAGTCATTTAAAAATGAGATAGAACTTTATGACTGTGATTAATGTGTGCAAGAGATTGTTACCAATCATTGCTTCTTGGAAGAAGAACTGGGTGGACTGGAAAGGGGCGAGAGAAAAACCTCTTTATTCTAAATTCATTGACTCATTGAGATTTCTGTTTCCATGTGCATACATTATTTCATGGAAAAAAGTCTATGCATGCAATGTTGCTTTCTCTGTTGATTAGCTATCTGAAAAAAAGAAAAAGAAAACTATTTAGAGAAAGAGAGGGGTACCTTACCTTTGGTTTCCTTTTCCTTTTTAAATATTTCCTTGTCCCCTTTGTGTACAGCAAAGATACAAAGAATAGGGAGGACAGCAGTGTAAAAAATGTGAAGATCACGTGACTATATTTTTCCAATTAGAATTACACATTGAATTTGCTTTCGTTAGCAGCCAGGTACAACTAGACACCAGAGATAATTGACAGGTGATCCTGCTCTCAAGATCTCAAGATCAATGTCATCTTCCACATGGTAAAGGATCCCAGAGACTAAACAACTTTTCACACACTTTAATTCAACATTACACAATTAATTGAGGTCTTTCTACATGCAACAGATTGTATTAGGGACTGAAAAGACAGTAGTCTATAAAAGATACAGACTAAAATTCATGTGACTGACAGAAATCTGTATAAACAAATGGTCTGTGCTTGGCCAATTTCCAAATATTGCTATATCTCTTTTAGCGTGAGAGATTTCTTCTAGTAAGCTGTAAATTTACAAGTTGTCTTTGATACAGATAGCATTAACAAAGGGAATTCCCAGAACTGATTCCTAAAATACTGTTAATTCCTACCAGAACAAAATGTTCTATAACAAAATTATAACACGTCTTACAGAGAAATTTAAAGCCTTGTAATTTCACAGAGCCATCCCTTTGTCTTATCTGTTTCTTTGAAGCATCCTCATAACCTCCGCCATGTATCCTTTCTTAGTCTCTATAGCACTGTCCCTTTTTTTTTTCCTTCCATCCTTACATTATCACCAAGAAGTGCTTAAAAGGAGAGTTCAATATATACTGTTTAGGGTTCTAATTTTGAATTGTTCTTCCCTTTGGTCCTTAAACATGGATGATACTTACCTAGATTCCAATGGCTTCAGGTCTAGTTACTCTGTTTCTACTGCTTTCTTCTCCTTGCTTCTCCAGTTTGACCCATAGAAGCCCTTGTGATGCTTTGCTACATGTAACTCAGAGTCTCTGCATGACTATTTTGTTTCTCCTCTCAGAGATTCAGGCTGTCATTCGTAAACACCCTTCCAAAGTTTATTTTCTGGATGGTGCAATGGTGCATGCTACCTAAATGAACTTCCTCCTTCTAGGTGTCCTTTCCTTGAAAACCAGAAACTGAACAAAGGGGGCATTTACTGGGAATTTCCATAATGAGATTATAGAAATTCTAATCTGGTTTATATATTCAATTTTTACTAGGCATTTTTAAGAAGGTATGTAAGAATATTTACATGTTTTCTTTATTTTTTCCATCAACAACTTTGATAGCATGTCTGCTATATAATATATTGGCTGTTTTGAGATTTTTGCAAAATATGTATTTGCTTGATTTTCAATAAGTTATATAAACTTTTAATTTACATAAAACCCACACTCTGCTATTTATTTTTCTGTAATGTATCATGTTTTATTGGTAAAATAGAAATGTGAAGACACAGTTTCCTCTGTCTCTGCTTGTTGTAGTTTTTTTTATACTAAGTATAATAGTTTAATGAAGTATGTAGATATCTAAACTTGAGGCTACTGACAGCAAAGTTATTACATATTTTTATTGGACATATTTCCAATTTTTTAATTACATAATTTTTGAGCAACCTAAAGAGGAAATTACTAATTGATAAGCTATATTATCTGCATTTGTATTAAAGTCAATGCACACTGGAATGCTGAAACTATTATTTAAAGTCATCATCGATGCAACTACCAAGGAAAGATGTGAAGTTAATGAAATGATTCAATGAGAAACATAAGTACTAGGCAGAAAGCTTCCCTAGACTGTGCAACGTTAAGAAACTGATTTGGAAGAGTAAGGAAATGTGAGTTAAGATAGGAAATAATATGACAAATTCACTGTGTCAAACTGAATAGAGTATTTAAACTAAAAACATTGTATTCCTTAAATCTATTCATAGCAGACAGAAGACAAGAGAAAATTGGTTCTCTAAAAGTGACAGAGGAGAATTGTTTCTTGAGGATAAAGGAAAGGAAAGGAAAGAAGATTTGCTAAACAGTTTATTTTTTGCTACCATCACTACAGAGATAGAGCCAGACTCTTCATACGTATTTCTTTCTTATGTCACTGCCCAGAATCATTAGCACCGCATCCAATCAGAGCTAGCTACAGTGAATCAGTCTGACCCTTAACTACCTTCTCAGAAAATATAGCCACCTCAGGAGGTGCCCACTTCTAATCAGTATTTCACTCTCTGTTTTCTAGATGAGATGTGAAAGTAGGAACAATATGCTTTATTCTAGTTAGTAACCTGCTAGGAAGCTTAATAGTTCTAATTCTTGCAAATGCTGAAGTATCTTAACATTATCATCCCAGAATATTATTGTGTCAGATAAAAGAGAGGAAGAGAAGATAAAGCTTATTTGACCATAAACTGTTCTGATAACTTGTTAATGAAAATACTGAAACACAAATTCTTGGGTATACCCTCAGACATTCTGCATCTGCATGTTTGAGTGGGCCATATGAATTCACCTTTTCAAAAGCTCCCAGGCTGTATTGATGCTAACAGTCTGAGCACCTCTACCAGAGAAAAGAAACCAGTTCAAGGTCTAAGAATTCTAAAATCTCCCCACAGTGCCTTCCTGTAAGTGTTGGTAGCACAGTGTTTAGGCCAGGGTCACAAACCTATAGATTCTAAATACTTGATGATGCTTAGATGAATACTTAAATTTTTTTTTTTGTCATTTTAAGGATCAGAGTCACCTTGATACAGAGATAAAGATATCAAACCTCAAGTCAGTTAGTTTGCAAACCACTAATTTAAATTATTTCTAAGTGGTTTCCCATAATGAAGTAATTCATACCTATGACAATTTTTATGCTTGATTGGAGAGTGGGAGTTGAAGGAACAATTTATAAGAAATTTTTGGCTTACATGCTCTGAAAGTATTCCAGTTAGATATTGGAATAAAGATTTGTTATTAAACATGTTAAATTTATGCTTCAAAAAGAAAATTAAATGGAATAAAACAAATTATCATAAACTTTTAAGTGTTACAGTTTGAAATCTGTAAACTTGTATAGATAAATATCTTGATATTGTTGATACCACTAAGATTTGATAGCTAAAAATAATACACTTATTTTTTAAATGCTTGATATATGTCAGGCAATTTTCTAGGTGCTTTACATATTTTAATTTATTTAAGAATCAAAAGAACCCTGCATGCCAAACACGATTATTAGCTCCATGTTACAGATGAGCAATCTGCGGGTACAGAAATTCAGTAATTGCCCAAGTCACATAGCTCATAAGTGGCAAAGCTCGGATTTGGACCCGGGAAGACGGCCTCCAGAGTCTCTACTC
Organism: Lepilemur ruficaudatus; assembly: GCA_963574885.1. Classification (NCBI taxonomy): domain Eukaryota; kingdom Metazoa; phylum Chordata; class Mammalia; order Primates; family Lepilemuridae; genus Lepilemur; species Lepilemur ruficaudatus. The sequence continues at coordinate 34,172 of CAUYRT010063633.1, read as the reverse complement.
TTAGCCACTAGCATGTGTTCTCTCTTCTCGTACTAAATTACCATGATACTCATTATACATTCTAGGCATATAAAATAAAATCCAGGTTTAAAAAAGTTTATAGAATCTTAAGATGAATAGGAATAAAGTTCTGAAGAAGGTCTAAGATGGAAGACATTGCTGGTATGCCTAGAAAATTAGAGTTGGGGGATCTTTAGGATCTCCTAAGTTCTCAAAATTTTCTCTAAGATTGGTCCAACTGTACTATTTATATATATTTTCTTTGCAGTGGGTTTATCTGGCGATCAAAGAGTCTACTTCATGTGTCTAAGCACGTGGTTGGTGAGTGGAGACAAAATGGTCATTTACAAACTGTAGAGGGGGGTTCAAATTGAACTGTAGAAATCTGTTTCCATTTCCTTTTGTTGGCAAAAGTTTGATGCAGGAAGCATAGAATCTCCTAGTAGCTCTATGCCTACTACATTGAGACGGCTGGTCCACTGTAAGAAAAACTGCAGCCAACCTGTTAGGAAATGGAGAAATAAAGTGGTCTGCAAGTTTTGGGAAAGGAAGATGAGGTGGAGTGAGAATCTTAGCAGTGTTTCATTCCTTACGAATTACCTTTTTTACAAAACCTAGTATGAGATTTTTGCTTCTGCTATTTGCAACCAAAAATACCTACTGATAGTTTAAACATGGCTTTAATATTATACATAACTAGTCTTCACTAAGAATAGGGCAAAACCTTTTCAAAGCTTATGATTCAGAGTTTAACGAATCTGGGCTATTCTTTAAAAGCAGGGGGTATGAGTGAATCTCTGAACCTAGGGGAGAGAGAGCAAGAGAGAGAGAAGAGGAGAGAGGAATTTTATCTGTGAAAGGAGGATTCTCTAGTTACATTGTGTCAATCTTGAGCTCAGAAGGGAGACAGTTCTCATAGTAGTTCCCAGAGAAACAACACTAGCCTATAGACAATGAGGTAAATGATACCAATATTAAATGTCCCTGTTCTATTTTACTAAAGTGTCTCTAAATAAGCAGCCTTGTTTAATACTGCTTTGGCAAGTAAAGAGAAAGGCTATTATCCATATTTTGAAATGAATTAATACAGAAGATGACTAAAGATAAAAGTAAAGAATTTTCATGTTTCAATGCAAAATAGAACAAGCCACAAATAGGATGTGTAAATTTTTTGAAGACTTTGATCAAAGCTTGAAAAGGGGCTGACTTTGTATGACATTGTAAATGGGAAACTTGAATTGTTTTACTTGGATGTGAAAGGATAGGATTCTCATCCAAATACTGAAAATCCAGGTTCCTCTGGATCCATAAGGTTAGTACTTTTATTTTCTTCTATATCAAAATTGGGTCCATCAAAATAATTATAATTCAGATAGCTAAAACTGGCTGTACAGGTAAGAAATTAATAAAGTTAACTAAAGATGAATATATTTCACTACCTAAAATTGAACATGTGTATGTCAAAAACGGCCATAATCAAAATTAAAAGCAAATACTGAAAAAAATTAAAACATTTATGACAAAAAATTAACATCACCCATTTGTTAGAACTTTAAAAATTATCCAGAAAGATATGAACATACCTATAGAAATAAAGACCAAGGACATGGAGAGATGTTTAAATTAAAGGGGCCAATAATCAATAGTAAGAGGTTTCATGCATTGGTATTTAAAATATTGCCTTAGTGCTTGTGAAGATTTAGGAAAATGTTTGCTTCGTATAATCCTATCGTAAATGTAAGATTATTTACCAATATGAAACAAAGACATTACAAATATCATGTTTTGGAAGTAACTAAATGTCTAAGAATATGAATTATTGAGGTAATGATTCTATGCCAAGAAAATGATAGTATGAAAGAGGAAAAAATAGCCTAATAAAAGTTCACTACATGTTACAAGGTCACATAAAGCAAGCTACAAAACAGTACAGTGTAACACTTTGTAGAAAAAATATTATATAAATGTAACCAAAGGACATATACCAAATTGTCAATACTTTTGTCTTGATGAGATAGTATTTATGGCAGTGTTATTTTTGTTTTCCTTTTTCTACAATGAGCATGAGTTAATATTTGAATTGTCAAAATGCTATGGTGAAAATCATAAATAAAATACAAATATAAAATAAATTAGTATGAGATAGGACATGCAGTAATTTTCCCTCTGTTGGAAAAGATAAAACCTTCTTACAATTAGAATAAATAGCCTTATGTTATTTAATGTCCCAACACCAAATGGAAACTACTTTTACTGGAACCTAACAGAGGTGATTCCCTAAGAAGGAAGGATAATGTGTGGAAGTTAACAAATAGTTACTTTATAACAGCAACAAAAATTTTAGTCTAAGATTTTACTATCTAAAAGACATATGTAAAAATATTTTAAGAATTGGTAGGGATGACCAATTAATTAAGATCTCTCATGCTCCTTTCGGTTAACTAGATTCAGCTGGGAGGTTTTAACTTAGGCACTTTCATGTGACTGGACAGGTTTTCCAAGATGGCTCTCTCACATGGCTGGCTGTCGATGCTAACTGTCTGCTAGGGGCTCATCTGTGGCTGTTGGACCAGAGTGCCCACACATGGCTTCTCCATGTAACTCTGTTTTCTCTCAGGTTGGCAAATGGGTTGAAGAATGGGAGTGTCCTAAAAGTGAGCATTTCAAGTACCCAAACAGAAACTTGAGGTTTCTTATAGTCTGCTTATGAAATAAGCAGCTTACTTTCGCCACATTTGATTGGCCAAAAATTAAATCACAGGGCCAACCCAGATTCAAAAGCAGGATGTTATGGGAGTGTACAAATAGCTGGAGGGTAGTTCATTGGTGGGGGAAGGGGCATCTTTGGAAACTAGCTAGCACAATTCTAATACATAGTAATAGTACTTCCTATCAGTATACAATTTAGAGGTGCTAAAACTGAGGTATAGAGAGTTTGTCCTTTCTAGGGTTAAACAATAGTAATTGTATAAGCCATTTTTAAAACTGTGTAGCCTAACCACAAATGATGACCCTTAATCGCTCTCCTATTTGACTGTCTAATATATTTAGATGGAAAGACAGGTGACAAAGATTATAATAGGCACTCAATCAACTCATCCTTGATGTTGGGTGGGTCACTTGTTTCTTAACCTCGCTTTCTTTTATTGTCCTCAGAAAGTAGATTTATTTTCTCCTTCTGTAGCTACATTCTGCCCTTTCTCCCTTACAAAGCATCGCCTTTCTCACCCACGATGTGAACTCCAGCCTTTCTAAAGTCAGTTTCTTGACTTTATGATGCCCTCTCTCACCTACGCCTGCCCTTGCTGCTCCTTCTTCCTGAAACACTCATTCAACCTCTGTCTGGGCATTTCCTACTTGACCTTTAAACTATTTTTCACATTTTTCAAAGAATTCATTCGTCATTACCATGAGACTACGTTAGGTGTTTCTTTTTGTATTCATCATTTTATTTGGCCCTTATTAGACTGGCAATAAACTCCTGGTGAAACACTGTTCTCATAATCCTTGTACCTTCTCTATCAGATCGTCAGACACTATTTTTATGGCATATTCATCTGTATGTCTAGGCTATATCTTCAAGGATTAGTTTTGTTGTCTCATTAGCTTACTGTTGTATTTACAGTATCTAATGTTGACTTAGGATCTAATAGGCACTTATTAAGTATTTTCTGAAAAGTGAATGAACAAATGAATGACTTAAATGAATATAAAAAAGAGATTCTATATCCCACAGTGATTAGGGACAATGTTAAAATTTTCCTAATTATAGAAATGTTAAAAATCATATCTATTTTTAAAACATAATTTTTAAAACATGAATATATTGGTGCCCACATAAACAACTTCAAAAAATGCTCACAAGCTTTCAATTTAGCTATTCAAAATTAGCAATGCCAATTTATATGCTAATTTACTATCACTTACTTATTTCACTCAGATACATACTTCCATGATTATATTTTGAGTCTGATCAAGTTAAAGCATGCTGTCTAAAACCCAGAAATTTTTTTAAAAAATTGAAAAAAGTAATGTGGACGGCTTTTTAAAGTTTCTTTACCTTGTTGTGCTTTGAGAATTTCGGTAGTACTGGGTATTTTAAATTCTTTGCAGACAATAACTGTGAGTTCTCTCGCTATTCTGAAATAAAGAAATTTCAATGTGTACATTCACACACTAGTCCTTTGTCTGTGAGAACTGAGGAGGGAAGAGCATTGCTTTTCCTTTTACTAATCCCGTATTATTGACCTTATCAAACATTTAGGCATTTAGACTCTTGTGAACATCCTACAGTATGGGAAATTAATTAAAAAGAGAGAATGGCAGTTGAAGTCTGAATGTTAAATACTATGTATGGGTCCATGGAATTACAGTATTATTCTTTCTATATTGTCTTCCTTCCTTACTTTAATTATTTCCAATATTCAGCACATATATACTAACTGTCTTCTAAGTACCAGACACTGTATGACATGACAGGGACTAGACATGTGCAAAAGACAGCTCCTGTTATCAAGGAACTTAAGATGCAATGTGAGAGTCAAGCACATAAATGGAGTATTTGGGAGTACAGAGGAAGCACATCTATCTCACACTGGTGGTGTTAGGTAGGTTTCTTGGGAAAGACAAGGATTTAATTAAATCTTAAGTGTTAAAAGAGAATTAATTAGTTAAAAATAAAATTAGGAATGATGGGGGGGCATTTCAGCAGTGAGGTAAGAATGAACGAAGGGTTAGAACCTAAAAACAACATAGTGTGTTCAGTGAATTAAATGTATTTTTATGTGTCTGACACATAAAGTGTGAGGCTCAAAATGGTGAGAGATAGGGCTATGTAGATAGGCAGTCACCATCATGCTTTCCTGAGAAATTTGGATTTTATTCTATAGATAGTGGAAGTTGGGTGCAGGATCTTAAGCAATGTCATAAAAGAATGCAATATCATGATGTAAAGCAATATTATGATAATGCATTTTAGATAGATCATTTTGTGCAGAATATTATGACATTGGATAAAAATGCAAATTATAGAGAAACTTTAAGCATTGCTAAAAGAAAATTCTTTTTTTTTTTTTTGAGACAGAGTCTCACTCTGTTGCCCGGGCTGTAGAGTGCCGTGGCATCAGCCTAGCTCACAGCAACCTCAAATTCATGGGCTCAAGCAATCCTTCTGCCTCAGCCTCCCTAGTAGCTGGGACTACAGGCATGTGCCACCATGCCCGGCTAATTTTTTACATATATTTTTAGTTGTCCAATTAATTTCTTTCTATTTATAGTAGAGACGGGGTCTCGCTCTTGCTCAGGCTGGTCTTGAACTCCTGACCTTGACCTATCCTTCCGCCTCGGCCTCCCAGAGTGCGAGGATTACAGGCATGAGCCACCGCGCCCGGCCTTGTTGAGGCTTTTTAAAAACATCTGAACCCATTAGCATTTCGGGGTTGTTGGATTCTTTAGCTCCGAGTCTGGGGTACATAAGGTAACTTATGATCATCTTTTCCCTGGGGTTCCGAGATCCCCTAGCCCGTCTGTCTTCTTCCCGCCACCTTTCAGAGTCTTTTTATTTAATGTGTTTGTTTTATACATAATGGCTGAGGTTTTTAGTTGTTAGTGGGAGGAACAGGGAAAAGTACATCCACTCCATCTTCCCAGACTGTACAGTTTATGTTTCTGTGTGGATAATGTCTTTGTATTTTACTCCTGGAGCATGGGTCAAGTTCAACCTTATTCTTTACCGTGTTCAGGGCCAATGTTTGGAAGTATGAGACGTGAAGGGAGAAAATACTTGAACTTTTTCTGCTGGGAAACAGCTTTCTGTGATGGTTTTTCATTCTTGTCATGATGGGTGTTCAGGAAATAATTACAGGGAGTGGACAATTTGTGGAACTTAAAACAGGGGCGCCTGATCTAGCAAATACACAGCGGATCTAAGACTTCCTTTGCTCTTCTGTTAGACGGCTGCTGCCACCAGGATCGCCCCAGGTAGCAGACTTCTTGACTGGGAAAAGAGGGAGCAGTAGGGTCAGAAACCTTGCTGTCAACTTTTCTTCTCCCTCTTTTATCCTTTTTCTCTTCCTTTGCTTCAAAATGATCTCCAATCTGGAAAAAGGAAAAGTGTCATTTTTTCATGATAGAGATAATAAAAATCTTGCTTGGCTCTATAGTATTTATTTATAGTATTATTATCATGCTTATGCTTCCGTAAGCAATTTAATTATGCTCATTTAAGGTTTTATATTAACTGTGAGTCAGTTTCACACTGCAAGGTTCTGGGTTCTCACTTTTTGGTTGCCCTTTATCATTCTGACATGAAATCGTGTCGAAGGGAAAATTATTTGTGCATTATAATGAGTATAACTTGCATCCTAGGGGCCTTGAAATGCAGTTTACTAAACTAAATACAAAAGACAACAGTCTAAACATAGATTTTACCGTAGTCAAGCTCTTCCTGTGAAGGCTTAAAAAAAAAAAAAAAAAAGACCTAGGGAATTGTCACACTTCCCATTGTTATTCACACGCTTGTTTGGAATCCCATGGTGGCAGCTGCCAGAGTCCTGACGTTTCAGCAGAGAGAGGAAGCAGGGCAAAAGTTGGACGTCTCTGGATCTGAGGAGCACTCTGAACTCACTGTAGCCCTTGGGCTCTCTTGAAAGCATGGTAAAGGTTGTAGAATTTGGGTTGATGACTCCTCTAGTAAAACAAATTCAATTAGACAACAGTATTCACGAACACTACAGAATACAGACTTAAAGTAACACCAAATCCTGTAAATTACTTTAGTCTCTGCTTCTTAAGTGGCTTGCCATTCAAATCAACAAATAGTTGTCAAGACGTGACCATGTGTCTGGCACTCTACTGGGGACAGTTGGGGAAGCAAAGATGAACAGACCCCAACTCCTGTCTTTAAGGAGTGAATAATGTAGAGAAAAAACAAAAATGTATACAAATAACTCCTGTACGGTGTGCCTAGATGTGGCTTCATAAAGGAGTTGCCATTTAAACTGAATCTTGAAGGATTCTTTAGTGGCTGCAAACAGAGACGGACTCTGGCCAATTGAAGAGGAAAAAGTATTGAGGGGGAATCTATTGGAGATTGTGGAGGTAGCTCTTGAATTGAAGTAAAAACCAACCTCTAAGGAAACAGGTGTTACGGGTTGATATGTCAGGGACTGGTGGCAATGTTTTCTTCAGAGAATGGTCTATCAGGCGGAGTGAACTCCAACACCATTGTGTTGGGTCATTTCTCTCAAGGTGTAAATTGAAGATGAGGGGGTCTGAGAGGTCTGACTTGGGTTGCACACTCACCTCTTGGCCAATCCAATGACAGGAGGGTCATTTCTTAAAGGAGGAGCACAGTCTCTGATCAAAGGCCAATGGCTCTGATGTTGGGCAGCACAGACGATAGCCAGGGGGAAGAGATAGCTAAGCAGAGATGCCCAGGCAGAGAAATAAGAAGGATGTCTGAGCACAGCAGAGAATCTGGTCTGGGCGTGCATAAGATGAAGAAGGGCTGAGTTGGGAGAGATGAGGAAGAAGAGGCAGACTGGAAGCGGGCAATGGAAGGCCTTAGCTCCATGATTAGAATTGGTGATGGAGTCATGGCTGGGGCTGGGAGGAGATCTGGTAAGATCTATGCTTTAAGAACAGTTCTCTGGAAACAGACTTGGGTTGTAAAAGGAAATATGGGGTGAGCAGGTCAAAGAGGAGGTTGCTTAGGTGAAAAGGGGGAGAGAAGGCTTATAATGACATTATAATTTCGTTACTGTTAAACAGCAACAATGAACACTTGCACCCATTTTATTTTTATGCAGTAGAGAGGACAGGCATGCAATATTCTCCCTCCTAACAGACACAGTACCAGAGGCTCAAGATGCTAAGACATGCCCTAGATCCTGTGACGGGTAAGGAGGAGCCCGGGCTCACCCTTGGTCGTCTTCCTGGGGGCTCTTTCTAGCATGTGAGATGCTGCCGCCAGATCCAGCTGGCTTTGCTTTGCTGCACCACGGGCTGTGACCCATTTCTTCCCCACCAGCACGATATTCTTTTGAGGTTGTGCCCTTGAGTAAATAGCTCCAGTACATCTTAATCTTGGCTTGTGCCTGACGTGCTCATGTGGCCTGAATAGAGTTTTTCTTTCTCCCCCATGAGAGAGGATTTTCCAGAGGAGTTTAAAAAATAATCTGTGCTGGATATTGAACATGTGCTCACCAGCTAAGTGAGAGGATGCTAGTGTAGGAGGAAACAGAGCAGGGGGCATTAGGAACGTTCAGCTGTGGAGTCAGGTTGCCTGGGTTAAAACCTCTGCTCTGCCTCTTGCCAGCTTGGTGACCTCGGTCAAGATACTTGACTCTAAACCTCTTCCTTTATCCGTAAAACGGAGTTAATAATGGATCTACCCTGATAGAACTGTCGTGAGGATTCAATGTGATGACACAGAGATCTTAGAAGAGTACCTGGCACGTAGTAAGTACTTAATAACGCTGCTGCTCAGGTTATTCTCGTTAATATCTTACCTAAAACATGGCGGTGGAGGTGTTCCAAATACTTCTGTGACGTTTGAGCTTCGGTGCCATCTAGTGGCCAGGACATTTCGGAAGGTGCTATAAATCTAGGTGTCGCTACCCGACAGGTGACAGATACAGGGTCCTCTCATTCTGTAACTGAATGAATCGCTGATCACTGATTTCAACGGTGAGGGCTGGACTTGCAGGCCAGGGCCAGGAATAGCGTGTGACCTCATTACTGGCCCCAGCTGCGTAGAAAGAATGACTTTGTCTCTACCGACAGAAGAGAAAGTCAGACTGTGGGGTCTCTGCTGTCTTCTCTTCCTTGCACTCGCCATACAGGGGGCTCTGTTTCCAATAGGCGTAGCCGCCCGTTGGAGCAGGATAGACTACAGGCTGACTTGCCAGCGTAGCGGCTAAAAGTGTGATGATGGTGGTCATGTGGTTTGTGAGTCATCAGCTGGATGACGTTAGCAAGTTACATAACCTCTTCGTGGAGAGTAGAAGTCCCTACCTCATGTATATGTGCAAGAATGCGTATACATACTGAGCACAGGACTGATGCATAGTAGGTGCTCAGTAAACATTAGCCCTGCTTATTTTTCACTCTTGCAATAGATTCTTGTGTTAAAGAAGGGCCTTTCATTCATTCATTTGTTCATTCATTCATGCATTCATTCAGTCATTCAGCTGATATCTACGGAGAACACAGCGTGTGCCAGGAGCTGAGCTAGGCGAAGCCTTGCGTAAAACAGACCCATCGCCTCACGGTTGTGGTGACGGACATTAAACAAACGCTTCCCAGGGGAGCGGTGGGTGTGTCGTTGAGCAAGTTGTAGACTGAACAAAGGACCTCCCGTGGAACATCAATTCACGTCATAATCATCATAGATTTGCACAGATTTACATGGTGATTTTAAAGCAGACGGGAGTTAAGATTTTTGTCCTTAAAAAATATCCTCACATTACAATGATTTTCAGAAGATGAAGGTGAACTGCTTGGAAGAAGGGGTTCCCTTTCCTAATGTGCCTAAAAGCATCGTGTGAGCTGGTGGTAAACCTGGAGATGGCATCAAAGTGTCCTTGGATTCATTTGATGTTATAGCTCTGGTGGCTCAGGTGACCACTTCCACTTGTTGAGGATCAAAGGGCTTAATACTTGTTTTTTACCTACACATCTAACCAATCTAATTAATTTTAATTTCCTCCTCCGACTTTCTGCACATTCGCCTGTGTTCCTGAATACTTTCTTCCTTCCCTCCACAGGAAGGCAGCAAGCTCCTAAAGCCCCCCTTCCTCCAGAAAGTCACCCTGCAGTATACATCGAAGATGGGATGATTCTCCTAGACCTAGACTAAGTCTTAAAGTCGTGATTTTTATGAAGGGCTTGGTGAGGAGTTTGGGGGAGAGGAGAAGGTAGCTATGTATGCTTGGGGGGAAAAAATGTACTCAACGTAACAATATATGAAGTAATAAAATATACAAAGCAAAGTAATACTGTATGCATGAAATATTCTGTATTATACCGAATAATAGCAAATATGTATGTGTTTCATAATATAAACAAGAAAAAAGTAAAGCTCAACAAATCCTTCCTGGCTGTTGAAGTTGCGCAGAAGAGACTCCTTAGGGACTCATTGCTACTCAGAGAATCATACTGAAACCTAGTTGAAACAGTAGGGTAAGATTTTTCCATGTATCAAAATGGAACACAGGTTTAAAAAAAAAAAGAAGTTAAAAAAAAACTCTAAATGCTGGAAAATTTCTGTTTAATTGTTTCAAATATCTCCTAAACGAACATTGCTTGGGAATTCCCAAATAATGGTGGCAATGATAATGGTGACAGCATTGATTTTGTGCCAGGCTTTGTGCTAGGGACACGTCACATGGTATGTCATTTACTCCTCACCAGGTGGAGGAAGCAGGTAAACAAAGTTTGGTTGCTACTGTTGCCACCTCAGCAAAGCTCAGCAACTTTTCTGGGGTCAACTGACTTTTCATTCCGGACCCTGCGTTACTGCTTCGGTGCTGTTTTTTAAGCTTCAGGAAGAGCAAATACCTTCCTTGATCCTACTTGGCAGCCTGTTTCATAAATTAGTTTTCCTTCGTGTAGGTGTGTCCTGCGGACCCTAGAGGAAAATAAAAGGTTAATTTTGTAACAGTTAACATCAGTGTGGATCTGCAGGGTCAGGGTCTTTTACAAAAATCCCACTTCTTGTATGTTTCCTCTCCAGCCCCCATTGTTAAGCGATTCTGCAAAAGTGATCTTTGCACACTGCTGGTAGGGAAAGAACGGAATATTTCCTACATAGTTGCTTTTGGACTTAAAAAAAAAAAAATCTGGCTTAAAAATGTGTTTTTGCCTCTTCAGAGCAGGATCTTCTTTTCCATTTTGTTTTATGGGTTTGGTTTCTTGCTACTGTTCAAGTTTTGCCTAAAAGCTACTGCTATTGAATACATTTCCGGTGGATCCCAGGCTAAGGTGGCATAACTTTCAGAATTTCTTTTTAGGCAGTTCAGTTAGGGAAGAAATATGGACACGATTAGACTAAAACCGTGTAAGCGTTGGCCCTTAGCTTGTGTTTTCCAAAGCGTAACAATTGTCTAAAATCTCCACTGCCGTTTTTGCTCTGTTGGGTGCCGTGGTATTTCTATGTTGAATCTGTAACTCTTGTTTCTTGATTCTGTGATGTATCATCTCTTTATTCTATGGAGGCTGGAGTTTTAAAGGACTGCTCTAAAATCTATTTTTTTGTTAGGTGTGGGGGTGTGCGTGTTAATGTTTCTACTTCTGATGGCTTTTTTGCACAGGAAGTGTAAGACTGTAAAACCCCCACCAGAGAGGAGATCCTAATTTCAACTACAGACTAAGCAGAGAACAGATGGCTATTTACTAGTCAGAAAGATAAGGGAATGAGTTTGATTCCTCATTAAAAGCTTCATGGGTTAAGTCTTTTTTTTTGTTTTAAAAAAAAGCCCTGGGTCTTTGCTTATTAAGTTATGTAAACAGGGTGAAGTGCCATGGGGGAGAATGGAAACTCTTGGTGTGATCTATAATTAGAAAATTTCCACAGAGAGAATAAAAACAGAGACGGGTATGCCACTTCCTGACCCCACTCACCCATGGAGGCTAAGCCATTGGGGAGAGACAGATAAGAAAACACCAAGGAAAGGAAACTTGAGCCAGGCGCTTGTTTGCTCTGATGGTGACTTGGGCTGGGATTGGTGGATTGGACCTGCCTTTATAGTTTAAATTATCTTGAAGGCACCTTAAGAAGGAGTAGCATTACTTCCACAAACCGCAATTAACCAAATAGCATGATGGTATTTCATAATGGCCCACTAAAAGGACCTTCCATACTGTGGTTGCTAATGAAATAGCCAGAGATACCCAACTAATTACAGTAGGAAAAGAGGTCTGGGTTGCTATATTGGCTCTTGTCCGCTGCTTCTGGCATTTGGGGCAAGTTGCTTCACTCCCGGCCTCGTGGGCCTATCTGTGGGGTAAGGGTGATGATGCCTGTCTACCTCCTAAGATTTTTGTAAAGATCCAATGTGAGGATGCACATGAAAACACTTAGAAAGCTGCAAATATCCTTATAAATGCTGGCTGTTATATTATACATGGTAAACAAATCCTTGTATAGTGTGTTGTACTTTTCCCTGCTTATATTATAATTACATCAGGGATCTGAAGTAGTCTGTGGTCTTTCTTGCTAGTAGATAATCCCTGGTCATTGGTAGCTAGAATTTTGTAGAAGTCACCACCACCTCTGCTCTGGCTCACAGATGTTCTGTGCACTGAGCAAGGTGCAATCCTGAGATTCTGCACCCCCTGCCCCTACCCCAGGCTTCCCAATGCCAAATTCGGTGCCAGGGCAGAGCGGCTGCAGTGTGATTCCTGGTACCTTTCTCTCATACATACATCCCCATGTATCCTCAAATGGGATATGATTATTGACCCTGGTAGTTTATTGGTAGATTCCATGAGTCAATAAATTGGTGAACTGTTTGAGGACAGGAATTTCCTCTCAAGCACATAACATAGTAGCTTGCATCCAGTAGGTGCTCAATTAATGTCGGTTTAACAAAAATATGTTAAAAAGTCCTAGCATAGTGACCAGCATGTAATAGATATTAGTTTGAATTTTGGTTCCATTTCCGCAATACATTTTTTCCTCCTTTAAACAAAGATGTCATTAATCAACCGAATGACTTTAAACAAATCCTTTTACCTCTTTGGGTCTCGTTCTTTCTCAATAAAAGAAATCAGAGTAGTTGGTCTCTCATGTTTCCTGCATCTGATAAAGAATTGGCTGCTTTAAAAAAATCAACTGTATCCTCGAAGAAGGCTATTTTGCCTCTATTGACTATGCAGTAGCCTTACAGGTTCGCTTCAAAGCAGTTAGTGTAAAAAAAAAAAAAGCCTTACAATTTTAACTGACTTCAACATTTGCATGAAAAATGCTCTATTGCACCCTGGATGGTCCTGATTTCTCCATATCCCATCCAGTTGGTATACTTGCCACTCTCAGATGTGTGTAGGCTTAGAAGAGAAATGATATGATCACCCAACTATGAATGACAAGGGAAGCCAGCTGCCTGGCAAAGGAGTCCTCCCCTAGGACCTGCAGCAGAAAGTGAGGCTTGGCCTCCCTCGCTCTGCGATGGCCCAAGCAGCTGCTCTGGAGCATGCTCTTGGGTCACAGGGACCCAGAGAACGTCCGGCATGTTTGGAGGAAGCTAGAACCAGTCACATGATGAATAATGTTAGGAACACAATATGTTTACCTTGGGGAAAGCTCAGTAGGGACACGGTAGCTGACTTTAACACATTGACTGCCACACTAGAAAAAAAAATTTTTCCCTTGGGGCCACGGTGTTTTATGACGAAAACAGAATAAAAACTTCAAAGACAAAACTATCGTTTCTAATTTAATGAAAAAATTTTAATTTTTCATTATTTTCTGTGCATGAGTTATATGCAACTTGAAAAATAGTTTACGTGGCTCCCAAGGTGAAGAGACAGGAGTACATAGGTTTCACGACGCCCCGGGCTCAAAACGAGCATGAGTTAAATACAACTCACAGGGCAGTTAATGTATGAAATGTTTTGAAAACTATTAAGACCCTTCCAAATAGCACCAAAAGGCCAAACCAGGGCCAGTGGAAGGGAATGTGCTAGATTAATCACGGCTTGTCCATGCAGCAATATCAATCCAGGATATGGGACTATGTCCACCATATAATAGTAAATAAAAAAAAAGTATATAAAGAGTCTGATCCCATTTATGTAAACATGCATATATGGAGAATTTTGTATATAAGTAGAAAATGCCTGAGTAAATAAAATGGAAAAACCACTGATAGGAGGGATCACCCCTGGAGAGTAGAATTTAGTGGGGTGCAGTAGGGGAACCTTAACTTTCTACTTTACAGACTTTTATACTTTACAACCTGCTGTGTTTGAGTAGTTGTGAAAAACTATTTTTTTTTTTTGTAAAGAATAAGCAGGAAAAAGTTATAATGAGAGAAAGTAATATGCAATGTAAAGAAGAGAATTAGGACCATCAGAACTCAAAAGAAAAAAGGGAAAAGTTGCCTTTGGAAGTGGTGGCGGACGATGTCTTCTCTGGAGATGCCCGAGCAGAAGCTGGGGGACAGCCTGTCACTGCCATCAGGACAAGCAGATGCTTGGCGGGGCTTGGTAAGTGGTCTGTAAGGCTTCTGCCATCCTGCGATTCTACTGCATTTTGAGATTCTATGAAATAAAACTACTTAATGGTACTATTTATACCCATTTTAAACTGTAATCCTGGGACTCCAAAGTAAAAATTAGGCTAATTACTATTGCTGTTATCCTCTGTTTTAAGACTTCTTCTGTCTAGTGTTGCTATTACATAGTAGTAGTTTAGTAATATTATTGTGGGTTATTTCCTGAGTGACCAAGGGCTGAGTATCCCTTACTCAAAAGTCTTGGGACCACTTGTATTTTGGAATTCAGATTTTTTTTTGGATTTTGGAGCGTTTGTGTCACCCATACCGGTTGAACATCCCAAATCCAAGATGCTTCAATGAGCACTTTCTTTGAGTGTCACGTCAAAGCTCAAAAAGTCGCAGACTTTGGAGCATTTTGGATTTCGGATTTTCGAATTTGGAATGCTCAACCTGTGCTATGTCGCAGACATCCTACTTTACATATGCAATTTCATTTAATTTTCACAATAGTACATTATAGACATTATTACTATTTCCATTTTGTGGATGAGGAAACTGAGGCAAAGAGAGATAAAGCAACTTGCCCAAGGTCACGGAGCTAGTAGTATGCTAGAGATTTGGGATGCCAACTCCTTAACAGCCATTTGATCCCACCCTAATTATATAAAAAATGTGATCTTGGGGATTTCCTCCTCTCTAAAGATGGATGATGACTAGTATAAGCCAACAATTGTAACGAAACTTTTAAAAATGAACATTTTTTTTCTTCCTTATTGTAACTGGTGTGATTATTTGAAACTGGCTCATGTGCTTTTTTTCTGGGTGCTCTTTTGGAGGAAATGACCTGTACCTCGGTGGGACCAGGGCATCCCTCTGCCTGTGTGGGCGGGGTGGGAAAACAGGAGGGGAGGATGTGGAGATTAGAAATCTTACATATAGAACGCAAAGGCAAAGGTGCAAGTAATAATCCCTCCCGATGCTGGAAATAAAATTGCATTCTGCTGCAAGACAATGGTCTTGCAAGCCAGCCATTGTTTTGAGGAGAGATTTTTAAAATTCCTTAATTTCCCCCTAAAATATACAAAGGAAAAAAAAACCTTGCTTTCTCAACCAGGGGTGAGAAAGCTTGTCGCTTTGCCATATAACACTGGGTAGTAAAGAAATTTCCCACCCGGTTCCAGCCCCGAGGAGCTACAGGGAGAAGAAGAGAGGTCAAGAGAGAAAACAGAGAGGGGGAGAGGTGAGAAGCAGGCTCCTGGGCCTGGCCCCCTTTGCACTGAAACTTCTGAAGGAGGATGTGCATTAAAACCAGTCAGAGAAGTTTCTGGAAGTCTGAAGGCTAGGGCCTTGCCCCTACTTCTTAAGTACAGCCTGGGAAAATTGTAGTCTCTTTAGAGAGGCCCTCAATGCATCAGATCCTGGAAAAATGTGGTAGTCTGCGGACATAATAAGATCAGAGACGGTTGTGGGAGACTTCTGGGGAAATAGAGTCCCCAGTGTCTTGAGGTGCTGAGGCTGGAGTGACCAGAGCCTGGACAATCTCGTGGGCCTGGACCACATGGTGGGTCACAGAAGGTGGTCGGGGAAGGGGGATCCATGGTCCTTTCTCCACACATGCAGACGTCACCCAGACTTACCAGCCAGGGAGGGGCGGGATGGCTGAGAAATCTGGGATCAGGCATCATCTGGAGCAGCCCTGTCCAACAGAACATCCTTTGACGATGCCAACGTTCGAAATGTGCAACATGGTAGCCCCGAGTCACGTGGGGCTACCGAACACCTGCAGTGTGGCCACTGGCAGTGAGGAATTGGGTTTTCCTTTTCAACTGTAACCATTTTTATTGTAAAAAAATAATGTAAAAAAACTGAAATAGAATTTAAAATAGAAAAATAGTATTTGAAGCAATAGAAAGTATATATTTAAAATGATATAACAACATCAAAAGGGAATTTAAATTTAAAGCTATCCCTCATAATCCTTACACCTTAACATAAAGTTATCTGAGTATTCTCTTTGAGTCTTTATTCCCTTCTATATCTGCTTTTACATTTTTTAAATCATAGAGCACACACAAGATAAAAATCAACTTCTAATTATTTCACCTCTAAGGATATCTAGGAAGAGAGCTAAGCTGTTTTTGAGTAAAGGGGAGTGAAAATAAACATTTGGCTTGCATTTTTTTTTTTTTTTGAGAATTATTTTAAGGAGTCAAAATCCAAATAGGACAGGTGTGTGGGGAATTGAACTTAAAGTGTTAATTGACATTTAAAATTAACTAGCCTCCGGTGGCTACGAGAGTGGACAGCGGGTATTCTAACGGGATTATCTAATGTAGGGGATTGAACTGTTTCAAAGCAGACAGGGTGAAAAGTTAACGTTTGCCCTCTACTGAGCAGGGATTGGGAAGAACGGGTTAGTTATGGTTCAAATTAGGAAACTCCCTCTTCTCTGTATTTCCAGCGATTGTGAGACAAATCTGCGACCCCTTCTACGTTATTGCTAACGAATATGTGCTCATTGTTGAAAATTCTGGAAAACACAGATGAGCTAAAAGGAAAATTAGCAAACATCTCTAGTCCCAGCACTTCCCCTTTTGTTTCAATAAGTATCCGTCCAGTCACATGGGAGTGTGGGTGTATCTGTGTGTGTCCAGGATTATTTCTAAGGTGAAATTTCTGTGTTCTATTGTTTTACGACGTGCTAGTCCTTCTGAATTCTACTGTGAATCCACGGCAAATGAAAGCGTCGGGCTGGCCTTGGTGTTTCCGGGTCATGAACGATGCTTTGATAAATGTCCTGATGCTAATTTTTTTTACCCAATCACAACTCCTGTCTTGAATACTGTCCCCCTCCAAGCCTGGCCCCCCAATTTCTGTGACATCAACTCTGTGTGCATCCAATGGCCCCTTCCCTTCAACCCACCCATCTACCCTGCTCTTTCTCACCCCCGAGAACCCCACCTTGCCACCCAGGGAAGGATTTAGAGGCAGATAATTTACCTCCCGTCGGTCCAGTTGAGTATTTCCAGAGGTAAGCTGTTGGGAGAAGGTAGGTCCTCTCTCCCGGGCGGGAGTGGGGTTCTCCACTTGTCTCCACTTAAGATTTAAGAGGCAGAGAGGCCACCCGGTTGTTTCCTGTTTATGGAAATCTCATCTTTCCTCACCTGTCCTTCCTGTCCCCTCCTTCCTGTCTCTGCCTTCATGTGTCCCCCGCAGTTTCCTGCTCTGCCTCCGCCACGGAGGCTTCCCCGAGCTCACGGTGGGAATGTCCGAGAGGATCCCACCAGCTGGGATCATTTTGTATTCCATTTACTCAGCTAGAAATTAGTTGCAAAGCCCCACTTCCCGTCTTGACGGATTCCCACAGGTTGGGAGTATTTCCCCAGCCTGACTCCGTCCTCTCGGTGGCAAACCATTGCTCCACGGTCACTTGTCCCCGTGACGGATTCCTTGAATTACTAAACAATGACAAGAGAGCGAGGAATAGGAAAGAGTCATTCGTTGCTGATAACTGTCTTCGCACTGTCTGAATCATCTGTCCCCATTTGCATGGCAGGGTGAATAAGCAGTTACCGTAAAGAGTTGCTGTAAAAACGATTTTATTCGTTTTACTTTGAAAAGGCAACACACGCACAAGGCGTGAAGTTCAAACAGCTCAGAAAGGCGAACAGTGAAAAGAAATTCTCCATCCTACCAGAGAGGTTCTTCTTTCCAGAGGCGACTGTTGTTACTAGTTTCTTGTAGTGGTGACGACCATGCCTGTGATGTCCAGTGAGGCAGCTGCCAGCCACACGTGGCCATGGCTGTGTAGCCACCTGAACACTTCAGATGTGGCGGGTCTGAACTGAGATGTGCTCCAAGTGTAAAATGCATACCGTATTTCAAAGACTTACGAAAGAATGTAAAATGAATTTTTATAGTGGTTGCATTTTGATGTGATAATATTTTGGATATCATTAAATGCATTTAATTTAAACAATTTTTTTTTTTTTTTTAGAGATGGGCTCTCCCTCTGTCACCCGGGCTGGAATGCAGTGGCGTGATCACAGCTCACTGTAATCTTGAACTCCAGGGCTCAAGCGATCCTCCTGCCTCAGCCTCCCGAGTAGCTGGGACTAAAGGCACGTGCCACCACACCCGGCTAGTTTTTAAATTTTTTGTATAGACAGGGTCTCGCTATGTTGCTCAGACTGGTCTGGAACTCCTGGACCCAAGGGATCATCTCACCTCAGCCTCCCAAAGCGCTGGTTTCACAGGCATGAGCCACACCGCAGCTGGCCTGTCTCTTTTAATTTTTGTGTGTGTGGCTATTAGGAAATTAAAGATGACACATGTGGCTCACATTTGTTGCTTGTGTTAAATTTCTATTGGACAGTGCTGGTCTACACGTGAACAAGTGTACACATACACGTGTTTGTCGGTGTGCACAGGCATGTGTGGTAGCGATAATATGAACACTTACTTTTTTGAATATGAAACCTTACTTTTTTCACTTAGCAGTGTGTCTTGGAAATCTTACGTCACTATGCAAAGAGATTTTTAAAAGTAATTACTTATGGTATTCCGTTAGATACTACTTCATTTATATAACCAGTCCTTGTTGGTGAACCTTTAGGTTGTTTCCAATATTTTTTCTTTCAATTTTGACACACGATGCTATAACAAATAGCCTTGTTTATTTCACACTTATGCAGTTGGAAAAACTGGATCAGAGAATATTTTTTTGCAGAGAATATTTATTTACATGCTTGGTCTTGACAAATGCTGTCAAGTTTATCTCCTTAGAGAATGTAGCAGTTTACGTGCCCGTAAGCAATGCATGAGCCTGCTCATTCCCCTTCCATCCTAACTCATGTATTATCAAGCATTTTTATCTTTCCCCGTCTGACAATTGGAAAACTGTATGGTTAATTTATCTCACCTGGTCATATATCCTTGTTTCAAACATATCTGAGAATAATAATTATTAACTTCATACAGCAAAGCATGGTTTCCAAGGTATTTTCATGTCTTCTCATGTAATTCTTATAATAATCCAGTGACAATAAGCATTTTACCTGGAAGCAAATAAAAACTGAGGTAAAGAGGAGACAGGAATCTTTGTGTTGGGTAAATATATACATAAATTCATGTCATTCTCAACACAATACGGAAGCAGATTTTGTAGGTTTTTTAATTTGCATTTTATAGATGAGGACGTTGAATAGTTAAGTGACTCGCTTAGAGTTAAGGGACTCACAGCTAGTCAATTGGGGGGTTAACTGTGTGATTTTTTCCATTGGACATGCACGAGTTAACTGTGTCTCAGCTGTTTTACTAGTTGTGTGAAGTTGGACAAGTTCATTTATATGTAACATCTGCATATTAATATGTAAAACGTGGAGAAAGTACTTACCCCATGGGAAGGTGTCAAAATTAATTGAGATAATGCAATGCATATTAAAACTTAGCACAAGGCCTGGCACAAAGGAAGCCCTTAAATATGTATGTGTGTGTGTATGGGTGCATGCATGCATACACATGTTTATATGTGCACACACGTGTGTATATACATGCATGTAGGTGCCAAGATTCAAACCCAGCTTCTTGGTTTCCTGAGCTCCCATCCTGTCATTTCCCCCTCCTAGTGACTCAGTCCTTCTGGACAGCAAGACTCAGTTTGACCCAGATCTTACCTTTTTGTGAGTTGGGGGAAGGGCTGGTGCAGAGAGGAGACGTTTCCAAGTCTTCGTGTGCCTGTCCCTTCCTCTCCACCTTGGGAAGATGTTTGCCCTCTCTGCGTCTTCTTCATCAGAGGAGTCACTGGTATAATATCGATAGTGTGGGCACTCTTACAAGTTCCTTTGAGGTTTGGGGGCAAAGTAAGTTTAAGTTGCATGAATGTGTGAATGAAAACAAGGCAACGCTTATACTGCGGACTCAGGTGGAAACTCCCCGTGACTCAGGGACACCACTGATTAGGTCAGGCAAGTCATGGTGCATGTAGATGGCCCCCAAATCAAGTAAACGGTGATAATATAAGAAACTGCAATTGCAAAATGGAGCAGAACTGCTCTGTGATTTTAGAATCGTTTTTATCCTTTTCCTTTAAAAAAAAAAAAGACAGGAAGTAAGTGATCAGGAAATGCAGGAACAATAGCCTTTTCCTGGAAGAGTGGCTCTGAAGAGATGACTAAACATTCAGACATGCAGGGCTGAAATGGCAGGGGACAAGAGCGTGGGCCCCGGCGGGGTGGCTTATGGGACGTGGACAAAGCCGAAGGTGTGACTCAAGTGTGTTATTTATTTTCCTATCTGGTGGAGAAAAAGAGAGATTATGTCAAGGTTACATTGAACCTGGAGACCATCAAGTGATTGATAGACAAAAACTACTACCTGACCGAAAGCCTTTAAAAAGCTCTATCTGGCAGGCAGGAACAGCCAGTAGGGGCTGCCTTCATTTGCTTTGGTAAAGGAAACATCCAGAGGTTTTTGGAAGCTTAGACACGGCAACACCGCCACCAGACAGCGACGGTGTGTTGGCCTGTTGGTTCCCAGTCTCGCAATCGGCTGAATTCTGTGTTTGTGTTTTGAAAAGCTTTGTATGCCAAACAGCATTGATTAAGTGGAATCGTGTTCTTTCTTTAAGAATAATTAATCACAATTTATACAAAAATAAAACTACGCCTCTGTCTTATCAGCCTGCACTAATCAGTGTTGCCACACTGAATTGATGTAATTTGGGCCATGAATGGAGACGCACGTTGCTTTAGCTGTTCTAAGCAGCCGTGTTGCCAGGAAATGCACGATTTCTCCCAGGCTTTGTGGGGTGTTGAAAAGCCCTTCCAATGTCTCCCCAGACTCTTCTGGGGACCAGGAGCTTCAAGATCTGTTTTGTAGGGGAGACCTAGGAAAGGAGGAAGTCCCTTTCCAGTAGAGCATCAGAGCCAAGTAAAATTAATACTTTAATTTATTTAAAAAAGATTTAAAAATGAGAAAGAAAAAATTTCTCCTAATCACGACACTTAGACAACCGCAAGAAGAGTGTCTCCATTGGTCCCTCTTATGCCACGCTCCAGAGTTAACTGCTATTAAAAAAAATGGTATGTATTTTTCCCATTTCTTTTTGTAATTGTGCAATTATATTTGAACTTGCTTTCTCAAACAAAATGCGATGGAATTTGCTACTTTTTTTCACCTAGGTTTTCCAGGTAATCTTAGAGTTCTTCCTTTCTAAAAATGGTTACCATGGGGCTGGGTGCGGTGGCTCACGCCTGTAATCCCAGAACTTTGGGAGGCCGACCGTGGGAAGATCACTTGAGCCCAGGAGTTCGAGACCAGCCTGGACAACACAGAGAGAAATCTGTCTCTACAAAAAAATAAGAAAACTTAGCCAGGCATGGTAGCACATGCTGTTGTCCCAGCTATTTGAGAGCTGAGGCAGGAGGATCTCTTGAGCCCAGGAGTTCCAGGCTGCAGTGAGCTATGATCTTGCCACTGAGCTCCAACCTGGGCAACAGAGCAACACTCTGTTTCAGAAAAAAAAAAAAAATGGTTACAATGAGATATATTAATACACAGACGTAAAATAGTATGACCACTTTGGAAAACATTGGCAGTTGGCTGTAAAGTTAAACATACACTTAACATGTGACCCACCGATCCCACCTCTAGCTAGTTAACCCAGAGAAATGAGAACATGTCCACACAAAGTCTTATACGTGAATATTCATAGCAGTCTCGTCCGTAGTAGCTCCCAAAATGAAAGTAATTCAAATGTCCATCAACTGGTGAACGGAAACACAGATTTGGTCTATCCATGCTATGGCATATTGCTCAGCAATAAAGAGGAAGGAAGCATAAATACACACAGTGACACTATGGCTCAAAAGCTATGTGCTCAGGGATGGAACTCAAACACAAAACTTTATGTACTGTGAGCCCATCTATACGATGTTCTAGAAAAGTGAAAACTACAAGAAGATCAGTGGTTCTCTAAGAATGAAGGAGGAGATATCCCACAAAAGGGCATGAGGAAACTTTTTAGGGTGATAAAAAAAATTCTTGATGATGCAGGCGATCACACCGCTGCGTACAATTACCAAAATTCATCAAACTGTGAACGTGTAAATTACGCCTCCATGAAACTAAAAACGAAAAAAATTAAAAATGTTTACAAAATAGTTGACTCTTAGCAAAGTTTAATTTGTACTGTTAATACTTATTTTTCTGAGCACTTTATAAGTAATAACTCACAAGGATCCATGAAGTAACCATTTGTATCATTCCCATTTTACAGAGGTAAGAGACTGAGGGCTTGAGAGCTTAAGTGATTTGCCCAGAATCATACAACGTTAATGCAGCCAGGATCCCAACTCAGGTAATTCAGCCCTATCGTCCACACAGCCTGGTGTCCTCAGCCACGTCCCTAGCGACCGTGCCGTGGATGGACCACAGTTTTTGGTTAGCCACTCCAAGTTTTTCCTCTTTGCTGTTTCAATGCTTAATGAATATCCTTATTTTCATTTACTTGCTCTTTTCTTTCTGAATAGTTATTTCCTAGAAGTGGGATTGGCTGGGTCACAGAATAGGTGTGTTTAAAGTTTCAACTAAACTTCCTTTTGGAGCATCTGCTAGGTGCCAAAGCTGCTTTCCTGTTCACCATTATATGTAGCTTTCATGGCCATCCCATGAGCTTATGTATTTTGGTTGTCCTCATAACCTGCAGCGGTTAGGGGACAAGTCTTG
This sequence comes from Lepilemur ruficaudatus, assembly GCA_963574885.1. Classification (NCBI taxonomy): domain Eukaryota; kingdom Metazoa; phylum Chordata; class Mammalia; order Primates; family Lepilemuridae; genus Lepilemur; species Lepilemur ruficaudatus. The sequence goes on along the minus strand of CAUYRT010063633.1, from coordinate 11,226 downwards.
AATCCCACAGCTAATCAGTACATGAAATCTCAACGCTGGCCTTCTGACTCCAGGTCCTGTGTGAATTCTACCAGATGCTAGCTAGAATCACAATGGGGTTTTTTTTGGGGGGGGGGGTGGAATTTATTCTTGGGAGCCAGAATTTACCCCTAGACCACTGAGTCAGTGACTGCTGTGGTGTCTCTGTCCTTTCAGTTGAGGGAGGGATTTACGCTCCTAGGAAAAAAACAAGCACATATTCTTTGGATCTCAATATTACTGGAATGTGTTGATCCTGAAAAATGATTTTTATAGTTTTAATTATTCCTTATGTTTTAGCATGCTTTTTTGTTAAAAAATACAATCTTTACGTTCTTATCAGGTGTTTCCTTAATGGATATTCTAAAAAGAGAATCATAGCTTTACTTAAAATACAAACACAGTTTGGTCACGCACGCAACAATTGATTAGACAAATGTATAGACTGTCTAGGTTTCTTCTTTCTTCCCTCCATTTTTATGCCATGCCGTTGCTCCTCTGCGTACTAGCGGGTTAGCCTTGGGCAAACTAGTTTATCATTCTAAGCCGAATTTCCTCATCTGGAAAACGGAGATGACAAAAGAGTCCTATTCTGCGGAATTATTGTTAGGATCGAATCAAAGCATTCATGCATGGCGTTTGACACTGTGCCTGGCACACAGGAAGCCTGAGCAAACGTCACTGGGTAGCAGTGGCTGCAAGACCGGACAGATAGCAAGCCAGCTGGGCACAAGGTGTGGTCCATAGGAAGATTTCCAAAAGAGAGTATGGCGTGAGCTCCTAGTGAATAAACAAGATTACTTAGCAGTTGGAGTGACGGGTGAGAAGAGTCTAAGATCACTAGACAGGATGCCACTGGCTGGCCCTTCAAAGCCGGCCTGCACTGTGAACCCCCCTCCACCCTCCCCTGTGGCTTCTCTGACCCCTCCTTGTCTTCCTCGGCTGGCTCGTCTACCTCCTCCTGCCTTCAAGGCTCTATCTTCGAGCTTTCTCCCTTCTCATCTGCAGTCTCTCTCTGATGATTTATGCTTAGGTAGTTACAGAAACTTGCAGAATGAGTAAGGTTATATGAGAAAGAAGAAATTTTATGTTTTAATAGGAGAGATTGTTGGGGGTCTCGGCTAACCTGGACCTGGGGCTAGGGCAGGAAGGAATTCAGTGCAAAATAGCAACTTAGGATTCGATTTTCACCGTTGGCTTTTGGAGTTCCGAGTTAATTGAATCTTTTGGCCACGATGATAAAATGCTCTCCCTTTTTGCATTTCAGACACGTTGATATGAATTAATCAGACTCCGCGAAGCGTGTTGAGGAGTGTACGACCCGCGTCCCGACCAAGGTATGCGTGGGAGCGGTTTCGCCAGATGTGAGAGTCAAATTAGCGCTGTTGCTCACTGCAGCTGGGGCAAAGGTTTATCTGGGGAAGAGTCGGAATCTGTCGGCTGAAACAAGAATTTAGGTTTGATCCATAGTTCCATATTCTGTGTCTTCCAATAATTAAGAGTTGGCTTTATACCAATAATATAGTGCCTCAGAATTCATATGTGGGAGTTTGGGTGAATAACATTTTGATGCTTACTATTACCTAGAGATAACTATTGGGCCGCTAAAGCTAGCCAGGAAGTATCATGAAAGGAGTTCTTTGTTGATACATTGGCTCCCGTTTGATTGTATTTGATGCAGTGATCCAATGAAAATAATAATTTTTACTTTTCTGGTTTATTTGTGGGTTGGATCCAGAAGCCAAGGAACTCAACACTGAAAACAGACCAGGAGAAAAATGGATTAATGAAGGCTCCCGCCCCAAGGTCTCAGTGAAGAACATTAGTGACCATCTGTGGCTTGGCCTGTCCAGGGTCCTTCCTCCACACACAGAATCTGTCTCTTTCCTTTGGAGAATCACATCTGTCCAACGCTGATCACATGGTTTGCACGGAGATGGCACCACCCCTTGGCTTTAGTAAGGACTTAGGTCCAACCAATGAAAACACCACATCCTCTGGCCACAGCAATGTGGGCCCTTGACCAATGCCAGATCAAACAGAGACAATCCTGGTCTTGCTCAAATTCTTGAGAGAGGTCATTTCTCTCGGTTGGGATTGCTAAGCTAGCAAAATGTATATCTAGAGCTGCTGGAGGTCGTCTTGCCACCACGGAAGGAGAGCCTGCCAGAAAACAAAGACAACATAAAGGAAAGAAGAGCCAGAGATGGGTACTAATTCTTGACAATACCACATGAGTAGCTGAATCCATCCATACCTGACTGAAGCTGGCTTGGATGTTTGTTATAGGAACAAATAAACCTTATTTTTTTTATTGTTCAAGTCTGTTTGAGCTACCTTTTTTTAAATCTCCAATAATTTAAAATCTAAGTATTCTATGCCCAGAAAAGAAGAATCTATCAATATACAAATTCATAACCTAGAGAAACAAAATGTTACAATATTCTGTTAATTTTCATGGTGTTGAAGAAAGAAAAACAGCTCAGTGATAAGATTGTTTCCCTACTGGCTGGTCTCCAAAATATGTCAGGATAAGAAATCATATTATTCTTTCTCTTCTCTCCCAAATGTGTTTCTGACGACCACATGGCGTTCAGACAGCCAGCGTTCCCGTGCAAATCCCCTGTCTGTCCGACGTTATCGTGTTCCATTGCATCTCTGTTTTGCAAAGACTAGGTGCCCCTTCTCCTTCTTTTGTCTTCATGTAACACATCTCGTTTCTTACCTGGAGCTCTGTGGATGCTGAATTTCTCTTTTCAGATACTAACACACGAGTCGCACTGACTTTGCAGACTGCCCTTACCCTCCAGGGATCCTCCAGGTCCCAAGGGAAAGAGAGAACTTGGAAGGCTTAGTTAGATGTGTAGTGGTAATCTACAGAGGGAGAAACGAGACTGCTGCTGACGAATGGCCAATGGAGGTTGACTTTAGCCCTGTGTTAGGGGGCAGAGCTAGTGCCACCCATCAGTCACCAGGGGCCATATCTTAGACCTTGATGTGGGATTGTAAAAAAGAGTCGGTCTAGTGCCAGGGGGACATTGAAATTGGAATTCCCCAACTCCAGATGTCTAGCTTTACCCTGTAGGAAAACCATGCTTCGTTGACATAAATTTATTTCATATTTTGCACTGGTTTGCAATGAATAGAGGAAACCCAGCTCTGGTGTGAGCATTCCTAGATTAGGGATCAAAAACTCAAATGCGTGCAGGGGCCAGGCAGCCGGCACATTTGGGTGAAGTTGCCTGGGTGGGGCCTCACCCCTGCATGCTTGCAGGGAGCTGTCACTGTTCAGCGCCAGCCGAGGCACACACGCTAGGGTCCTCTGCTGCCAGATCGTCAATGCTTCGCAGAAAGCGGAAGCCCAGAAGTCATCAGTTTGCAACCTCTAACTCGATATAGCATCAGGGACAGTGCCGGGTGGCTGGATTTGGGGTTGTGTTTAGACCAAATTTAGTTCACTTTGAACAGAACCCAAAGTGTCACGGTTTAGAGCACAACTCTGGTGTTGGGCCGACCTGGATCTGTGGCCTGGCTTTGCCACTTACTGATGTCATAACCTTGGCCAAGAAGCTTCATGTTTCTGAGCTGCAGTTTCCACATCTGTAAAATGGGGCTGCAGTTTCCACATCTGTAAAATGGGGCTGCAGTTTCCACATCTGTCTCATAGGTGGGCTAGGGAGGGGCAGAATTTTAGGTAAGATGACATACTGTTCTCAAAGTTCTTACACAGTGGTCGTGTGAGAGTGTAAAGCTTAAAAAAAAAAAAAGGCTGGTAATTCTGTGAAAAGAACGGACAGAAATTCACGTAAGGTATTGTTTTTGTATTCTGCAGGAACATAAAGCCAGAGAGATGATGCCGTGTAGTGTTTATGAGCACAAAACCTGCTCCCTTTCCAGCCATGAGCCTGTGGCCTGGGTTTTCTCATCTGCAAAGTGAGGATCTAAGGGTGCCTATCCCAAAGGATTGTGAGGAGGATTAAATGAGATAGTACGTGTAACCGAGTTAGCACGCCACAGCATTTAGAACAGAGCGTGGGACACAATAAAGACTGTGGGGGTGAAAGGTTATAATACCATTATTGCAATAAAGTTCTAACAGCTCTTATCAGTTTATCACTGGAGTAAGACTGTATTCATATCCTGGAACTTATGTTTTATATTATCCCAACTTTAATAACGCCTGATGCAATTATACTTTACCTTATAAAGTTGGAAAAGTTTATCTACTATGATAAGGGCCACTTCAAATGCGCAGTGAAAGGTATAAAAAATTGGAGGGTTAAAAAAAAAAGAGAAATTGCAAATATGTCAAGTTCTTTAAAAACAGGTTTTACAAAACTGACCTAGAAGACAGTCTGGTGTATTAGAGAAAAACAAAAACCCCGAACAATTTATTGAAAGACTGTTTTGTGCGACGCGCATTGCTAGACCCAGAGACCTGCGGAACCAGGCGTGTGCTGGGGACGCTGGGGACACTGGGGACGCGCACTGGCTGGGTTCTTCTTCCTAAACCAACGGAGTGAGTCTCCGGAAGAATTCAATCTCAATTTCGTGGGTGTTTGAAAGAAGGCAAGACTGGCATCTTCTGCCCCGGTTGGAAGTCCGTGTAGACGCGTACCTCCCTGAGGAGCCTGGTCAAAGAGCGCTGGCAGAAGCGGAGTGAACTGGGGGCCCCAGGGGGGCCCATCCTGGGCCAGGGCGCAGGCGCCGGTGTTCGGACCACCAGGGATTCCTGGTTGCAGGCTCACTGGGCCTATAGGAGCCACCGGGGTCCCTCCTCGCACGCCCTGTGAGGTCACGGCAGCCTGATCGCCCGTGGCAGGGGACTGCCACCCGGCCGTGCGCAGGCAGGGACGCCCGCTATGCCCGCCGCAACCCCCCAGGCGCCCCACCTGGGAACCCAGGGCCACCCTGGAGTGCCTGATCCTGGAAGGAAGGGAGCTAACTTCATTGAGACTTTTATTAACCAAAAAGCGATGGGAAGTTACGGAATCCGATGGGCTGTGATTAAGAGAAGCGCTTTCCAGCTGGAAAGGTGGAGGGAGGGTGTCAACAGAGCAGCTGGTAGCAGTTACTTTAAACGGTGCAAACAATTCATGTATATACGCTTCGGGTGCATTGAGTTTCTCCGGTCAACAGTTGCCCACGTGCAAGGCGTGAAATCTAAGGGCTGCTTTTGCAACTTACTTAGCCCGCGTGGGTCCGATTGTGGGGTTCCCTCAGCTGAGCAGAATCAGTTAACCGCTCTGAGACCCAGTTTCTTCCTTTTTAAAGTGAGGAAGACAGTAACCCCTTAGCTACCTCCCAGGGTTCTTTTTAGGGGGAAAAGAGATAATTTGTATGAGTGAAAGATCTTCGTGAATGATCAAGTATTGCATACACATTAGCTATTATTAAATGAGTTTCAAATTTCTTTCCTCTACCTGCTGTAGGATTCCTGATTCATCTCATGGTTTAGGGTATAACTGCTCAAAACGGAGAGTTGAAGAATTACTTAGCTCAATTTGATGAATATTTATCCAATGACTCCTAGTGTAAGGAGTTGTCTATATGATTTCATCAGTGTAGACAGCTGGTCTGAATAACACGAACCTCCTACATCATTGTATCAATAGCTTCGGGAAGACTGGGGATATGTTATTGACACATATCCAGTTGTTCACTTCGTTTTCTCTGTGACTGCCTGTCATTTTTTTATTCTGGAAAACACATCTGTGTCATGATGAATTGGCTTTGTTTCCTACACCTAACTCATTACTATTTAGAACTGTAATTAAACAATATTAAATGGTTTAATAAGGTGTTTCATAGTTCAAGCTAAGACTTTATTCAGCAGGGAAAAATCTGATTTTATTATTCACTTTGTTAGAGGTCAGATTATTTTCAAATAGTTACGTTAAATATATTAAATATGTACGTAAACTTGAGAATACTAAAGAGAGAAAAATCCCTCCCCACACAACTACATCATAGAACTTGGAGGAGGAAAAAGTCCAAAGATGTATTTCCAAAAAAAGAGAGTACACTTTAACTAGAATAATTTATAGATTTAAAAAACCTGACCCTACAGCTTACATCCTACATAAGTCATTACAATAAAATCCAAGGGAACTATTTTCTCCCTTACTGAAAGTCTAATTGCACGCATGGTCTCTGCATAATTGTAAAAGTGCAATCATATATTGCCTGACATTACTTGAATTTATTGTCTATTATTCTAACTAGAAAGACAGTTGCAGAGGGGTGAGGTTATGAGGCTCATTCCTGTACCCCCTACACACAGTACCTTTCATGGAACTGAGCCCAAAGTAGTTCATGAGATATACTTTGGACTCGATTCATTGTCCTGATGCTTTTGCTGTCATGTGATTCGTTGTATTTGGGCCAGACACTGCTATCCCTAAGTTAGCTAAATATTCCACTGTTGAGCTGTACTTTTTGTAAATTTAAACTTATTATAAATTACCCTGGGCTGCCAGGCTTCTGTAACAATTTCCGGGGGGGGGGCAGTTATCGCTTGCCTTTTTTAATCTGTGCAAGATTCAAAGAACAAAGTCTCTTGCAGATAGTTCAGTACGGCACTCACTGTGGTGGCCGTGAAGAAATAAGGCTGGACGAACGCCTCGCAATTATGCCCAGCTGACGTATCTACTGTCATTTGCTTTGGGTTTTTGTTTGGGGGCTCTAGGAAGCCATTTCCTCCAAGGGGGCCATCTTTGATGATATTTAGCCTCCAGTTTCAGTGTATGGAAGGGGAATAAAGTCAGAATGATGCTTCTTTCATCACTGATCACTTTGGTAACATCAAAGGATTAAGGGAAGTGTTTTTTTTTCCCTGGGCCTCTCACCTTCTTTTGTCCCTTCCTCTTCACTCTCCATAAAGCTTATCTTGGAAGCCAGGCACCATCTGCCATGTCGCGGTAAGGTGCGTGTAATGCATGCTCTGATAGTTTTGTGTTTATAACACAAATATATGGGGTTGTCACTGCAGCAGGAATTGTTTGCTATTAGGAGGCGTATCCTGAACGGGGATTACCGAGGCTGGCCTGTGGTCGGATGGTCTTCCTGACATAACTTTTCCCTATCCCCTTAATGTCTATACTTTTGTTTATGAGATCCCCACTTTTTTGGGGGGGGAGGTTGCTGTTGTTCGTTTTCTTTTCTGATCTCAACCCGTTTGTGCATAAATTAGTGTTTCCTGCTGAGAAAAATCTCTTCTAATTTCAGGGGGGTAGAGATGAAAACAAAATGAAATGGAAAGCTGTTCAGATAACCCAGGAGGATTTTAAGACCCCTTTGTTATAACAGTCCTTTTATGTCTGAAATATTTATTGGGCCTCTTCCTGGTCACGATTGGAAGGGAAACCTGAATTGGTGCCCTCTAAGCTTCCCCGGGTGGACAGAAGAGCGCATGTTTACAAGTCAAGATGGTGCTTGATCTTGGAACGACAGGAAATGATTTTGCAAATCCAGATAAACTATTTTACCCTAGAAAGCATGTGTGCCAAAGACAGTTTAAAGTAAACACACAAGAATCCCTGCATAGTACCCGTGGGGAGAGCAGAGGGAAGAGCTAATGCTTCTGCAGATTGAGAACAATCTGGTAAAATAGTTGCCTCTATGTGATTTGTTTTGCCTGCGTGTTCTCCCACAGGTGTGAGCTTTTAGAGTCCCGTAATGGAGCAGTGCTTAATGAAATGGTGGGATTTGTTCAAATGGATGAATGAATTTGGAGTTTGCATCCCCATGCCAAAAGCTTTGATGGGCTTCAAGTGGGTCATGATAGATTTAATCTCCAATTTTGATACTAGTTTGGTACTAGGTCCCTTCTAGACAGGTTGGAGCTGTTGACTTAGTTGTCTTCCTCCATCCAAAACTATTTTAAAATTATTTAAAGTTTATATAGATGACTGTTGTGGGATAAGATTATTTTAGCATTTATATAGATGGTATTGTGAGAAATTGCCAAGAAAGTTTTGAAAAAGGATCAGAGAGAGGGACTTATCCCAACAGATTTTAAAATTTGTTGTAAAGCTAATGATAAAACATTATGTTTGAGATAGATGCTATTATTATCCCTATTTGCAGATTAAAACATTGAAACACAGGGAGGTTTAGTAACTGGTCCAAAGCCACACAGCTAATAAGTGGTAGAACTGGGAATTTGAACCCAAGGCAATGAAATTAGATCTTTAGTTGGTTTATGCTATACACAAACTTAAATTTCAGAGGGATTAAAAATCTGCATGTATAAAATGACATCTTTTAACATCATCACACTATTAGAAGATAATCCAGAGGAACATTTATATAATCCTGAAATTAGACTTTCTTAAGCAAGACAAATATCCCAGAATAAATGAAGGAAAAACATTGATCTGACAGCATAAAAATTCAAAAATCTCTGTTGAAAAGATACCATAAAAAAAGGTCAAAAGTCCAGTGATTAACCAAGAGGAAATGTATTTGCAACATACTTGATACAAGAAGGGTTTGTGTATGTAATCTACAAAGAGCTTTTATAAAATGATGTTAAAAAAAGCAGTACAATGGAAAAATGGGCAATAGATATAAACTGGGAATTCACAGAAGATAAAATGCAAATAGTCAAGAAACATGTCACAGTGGCAATGTGTTCAATGCTAATACCTTTTAGAGAAACTCGCAATTTTTCTATTCACTTTCACTTTGGTCAGGAAACTAAGGTTTTCCTTTACGTACCCATCCCCCGGGCCCAGCACTCCCAACTTTCTGACACAAATCCGCCTACCACTCCCATCACCTTTATTTTGTGCATAAAGTTTGAAGATTTTAAGAGTCTCATGCTCTACAGACTGAGCTAGCCGGGCGTCCAAGGTTTGCAGATTTTAAAATATTAACAGTATTCGATAGAGGAAAAGTGTAGAAAAACAAACTCAAATTGTTGATGGGAATATAAATTGATAATGTCCTTTTAGGGGATAATATGGCAATATATATAAGATATTTTAGTGTACATACATCATGATTCAGCAAGGTGGGAATCTGTCTTATAGAAATAGTCACGTGAGGAAAAAGACATGTTAAAGAATGTCCACTGAAAAATGTGAAACCAGTTAAATGTCAATCAGTAGAGATATGAATTAGTATATTTTGGCATATGGATAATATCTATACCTGATATGGAAAGTTCTACAAGGCATATTGCTGAGCAAAAAAAAAAAAAATCATCTCAAAACAATTTTTTTTATATAACCCACTTTTGGAAGCAATACCACAAAAGAAGCGTGTAGAAGGTAGGAATGTGTGTGTGGACATATGTACCTGTGTACATATATATGTATGTAACAGAAAAACATGCACCAAGCCACCAGCAGTGATCACCTCTGGGTGTGTGTGGGAGGTAGGAGGGATTATTGATTAGAATGATGGTGAAGGGGTAAGATACATACTATGTCCTAAATAATAACAATAATGATTTTTAAACTTTAGGGAGCACTTACTTATATTATGTGCCCAGCACTATGCTAAAAGTTTTACATGAATAATCTTAATCTTGACAACCACCTTACGAGGTAAATATTACCATTATCTGAATTTTGCCATTAAGTTAACTGAATCACCAATAGGTGATGTAATTTGCTTGAGATGATACAGTCAGAAAGTTGTGGTGCTGCAATCTGAACCAAGGTAGTCTGATTCTAGAGACCATGCTCAGAACCTTGATTCTGTCTACCCATGTATCTATATATCCATCCGTCCATCCATCCATCCATCCATCCGTCCCATCTATCTACCTACCAACCTACTTATCATTTATGTATTGTCTATCACCTGTTGATTTTATCCATCTATCTTTTCTGCCACACTAAGGTTCTTAGGCTGTCATGGAGAAAATTAGCCAGCTTTTCACTTACATCATTAAGGTATAATATAATTTCTGAAAACACAGTGAGTTTTTCAGAGAGTAGCAAAAATGACAGGTGATGTTCTTGCTTCTGATTATTTGCCAGTGTGGGGGAGGTTTGCCTCATTCCAGGACTCTCATGGGAGGTGTCAGCCTGATGGGAGATCTCTGGATGGAGTGGAAAACGCAGCCAAGTATACTACATGCCTACAGCTTGCTGCGATGCCCAGAACCAATGCCTTCATATCAAGACCTTAGCAATCCTCCCCATTATTTTGCTAATGAAGAAACGGGGTCCGCTAAACGTACGTTAGCGACAGAATTGCTATGATATCAGGTTTTCTGACCCTCATTTCAGTGTTTCCTCCTCTGTATCATGATTGGAGATTGTGTCATTTATGACACACATTTGTTTCCTGTAGGATGTAACCAGACAGATTACAAGGTGACCATTCCTGTCTCTGGAGCTCCCCAAATTTGTATCTCTTTATCTAAAAGGAAAAAAAGGTGGAGCAGCCAGTGTTGAGCAGAGGTTTTATCATCAGCCTTAAAGTTTGGTCATTACACCCTCCTTAACGGAATTGGGAAGGAAAATGATGGAGGTCCAATTTATTTCCTGAGACTTAGGTTGAACTATGTAAGTTAGCTAGTTGGTTTTTACAGGGACTCCCTCCAACTCTTCCATTTCAAAGTTTTCCATTCCTGTTCAATAAGAAAACCAGCTTGGCCATTCGGTTAGGATGATGTGGTCGGGCAATGGCCGGGCATGAAACGAATTCTTTGCAGAAGACACGGGCAGCCCGATGAACCGCAACGATGGGTCCAGGACACAGAGATGGGCAGGATGTCATTGTCAGCCCAGCTCATGGGCAGGTGACTGCCCCTGCACAGAAAAAAAGGTCAAGAGTCAGGAAACATGTGGACCCTGAGGAGGGCAGAGAAAGTACTGAGTCTGAACCATTTTTCCTGATTTTATCCAAGCCAAGCGGAAGGCAAAGGGCTGCGTCAACTAACTTTCCCTGAACTGGTGCATCGGCAGAATGGTCTGAGCCTCTCCCTCTTCTCTCCATATCCCAAACACAGAGTTCACGGCCATCTGGCCACGCCGCTCAGAGCTCTTCAGGCAAAGGAGAAGAAAGGCCACTTTTTTTTTTTTTAATTGGGGGAAAACTACAAAGAATTTACAGTACAATGTTTACAGTCACAATTTGTAGTGAGCTGATTTCCCAAAATATATTACCACTCAAGTTGACTTATCTTGTTACATTCAAAAATCTACTCTGTCAAAGTAGTCCAGAGAGTACATACATAGTGCTCCAACT
>CAUYRT010063632.1:0-63818 GCA_963574885.1 Lepilemur ruficaudatus | reverse complement strand
AGCAGCACAATTCACAATTGCAAAGTTGTGGAAACAACCCAAGTGCCCATCAATACACGAGTGGATTAATAAAATGTGGTATATGTATACCATGGAGTACTATTCAGCTATAAGAAGCAATGGTGATATAGCACCTCTTGTGTTTTCCTGGATGGAGCTGAAACGCGTTCTACTAAGTGAAGTATCCCAAGAATAGATAGACAGGTACCACATGTACTCACCAGCAAATTGGTATTAGCTGATCAACACCTAAGTGGACACGCAGGAACAACATTTATCGGGTGTCGGGCAGACGGGCGGAGGGAGGAGGGAATGGGTACATACATACATAATGAGTGCGATGTGCACCGTCTGGGGGATGGCCAGGCTTGAGGCTCTGACTGGAGGGAGAGGGGGGGCAAGGGCAATGTATGTAACCTTAACATTTGTACCCCCCATAATATGCTGAAATGGAAAAAAAATGAGTCTGAAAAAAATAAAATAAAATAAAAAAATCTCAGTGACATTTTTTGCAGAAGTAGAAAAACCCATTCTAAACTCCATGGGGATTCTCAAGGGATCCAAAATGCCAAAAACATCTTGAAAAAGAAGACCAAAGTTGGAGGACTCACACTTCCTATTTTCAAAAATTACTACAAAGCTACAGTAATCAAAATGATGTGCTGGCACAAGGGTAGACACATAGACCAATGGAATACAACAGAGGACCAGAAGAAAAAAATATATATATATATGCATATATAGTCAAGTGCTTTTTGACAAGAGTGCCAAGACCATTCAATGGGGAAAGGACGGTCTTTTTAACAAACGGCGCTGGGAAGACTGCATATGCACATGCGGGAGATAGTTGGATCCCTGCCTCACACCATGTATAAAATTAACTCAAAATGTATCAAAGACCTAAAAGTATAAAAAAATCTTCAGAGAAAATATAGGGGAATAGCTTCATGACATCAGATTTGGCAATTTGTTGGATATTATACCAAACGTACAAATGGAGCTTCATGAAAATCTAAAAATTACATACATATATCAAAAGATAACTGTCAATAGAGTAAAAAGGCAACCCACAGAGTGGGAAAACAGTTGCAAATAATATGTCTGATATGAGATTAATATCCAGAATATACAGAGAAATCCTAAAACTTGACAATAAAAAAACCAACAACCCAATTCAAAAGTGGGCAAAGGACTGCGTTAGACATGTCTCCAAAGAGTACCCAAGGAGACAGTGTGCGCAACATGACCCATCAGGAAGGAACTGCCAGTCAGAACGACAGCAAGATGCCGCCTCACACCCACTGGGATGTCTGCCACCAAAACAACACTAAGGAAAGTGTGGAGAAACGGGAAGAAATATAAGAACAGAATTACCGTATGACCCAGCAATGCCACTTCTAGGTATGTACCCCAAAGAACATAGGGCCCCAAACAGGTATTTATACACCCATGTTCATAGCAGCATTATTCACAATAGCCAGGAGCTGGAGGCAACCCAAGTATCCATCCACAGATGAATGGATCTTTTAAAATGTGGCTTATCCATGCAGGGGAATATTATTCAGCCTCAAAAAGGAAGGAAATTCTGACACCTCCAACATGAACCTGGAGGACATCATGTGGAGTGAAGTAAGCCAGTCATAGAAAGACAAATACTGTGAATTCAGCTTGCATGAGGTCCCTAGGGTCATCGGAGTCACAGAGACAGAAAGTAGGATGGTGGCTGCTGAGGCTGGCGGGGAGGTTGGGAGACATTATGTAACTGGTACGGAGTTTCTGTTTTCCAGGACGAAAAGGCTTCTAGAGGTGGGTTGGCGGTGCTGTTGGCACAGCACTGCGAATATACATAAAGCCATTGAACTGTACGCTCAAAAATGGTGATGATAGTGAATTTTATGTGTATTTCACCTCAATTAAAAAAAATTGAAAAACAATGGCCTGGTTAAGTGTAGCTAAGTGACAAATGCATTACCTCACACAGTTACCATTTTTGTGGCGAGGACAGTACACAACTACATACAGTTTTACAGGTTGATTTTAAAAATAAATAAATCTGAAGAAAAAAAGCCTTGAGGTGGGGGGGGGTGTCAGCCCCACTGAGTGGTGGCTCCCGGGCCCCCCTCCCGCGGCACTGGCGCCCTTCCAGAGAGAGCTGGTCGGGGTGTGCCAAGAACACTCCTAAGAAAGAAGAAAAACTAGAGCGAGAACTTAAAAGCACACTTTATCGAACCACATGTCCAGGGAACAAAAACAAATAAATAAAAATTAAAAGCATAGTTTAGTGTTTTTAGAGCCAGTTTTCATGACTTATCCACATAGTGTGTGAGTGTCTTTACTAAGATGTTTAAGACATTTTTGGATCTGATGTGCTAAGCTTGTCGTTTCCATTAAATATGTAGAAGCGTTTTCAGTGAGTTTACAGTCGGTGTTTAAATGTCAGGGAAGATTTACTCTGTCATAGCCATAAACTTTGATTTAACAGCCAAGTCAGAGTGTGACTATATACAGAATTGTTTATTATACAATATACAATCTGTTAATCTTGAGAAATTGTTGAACAATTTGCTTGGTTTTTTTGTTTGTTTGGTTGGGTTTTTTTGAGACAGAGTCTCACTCCGTTGCCCGGGCTAGAGTGCCATGGCGTCAGCCTCGCTCACAGCAACCTCACACTCCTGGGCTCAAGCGATCCTCCTGCCTCAGCCTCCCGAGTAGCTGGGACTACAGGCATGTGCCACCATGCCCGGCTAATTGTTCTATATATTTTTAGTTGGCCCATTATTTTCTTTCTATTTTTAGTAGAGACGGGGGTCTTGCTCTTGCTCAGGCTGGTTTCGAACTCCTGACCTTGAGTGATCTGCCCGCCTTGGCTTTCCAGAGTGCTAGGATTACAGGCGTGAGCCACCGCGCCCGGCCTGCTTGTTTTTTTAATCTGGGAAATTTCAAACACAAACCAAAGTGAAGGAAAACATGACAGCCCCATGTACTTCTCGCCTGGCTTCAGCATTCAACAAAGGCCTCGCTGGCTGTCACCTGAGTTCCTCTCGGTTACCTGGGCCCCGGGTAATTGAAGGCTTGGCACTTGGGGGCCCGAGGGAGCACCAGGTTCACATGGCTGCCACCTTTGCTCAGAAGCCCCTCATCATGTGTTCCTGGACGTCTAAGAGCTTTGACTCTCTCATCTTGAACATGGGGTGACAACTCCATCCCATGAACATACACAAAGTGCTTCACGAGAGGCGCCTCTCTTTCCCTGTGGACGAGGCCAGACACTAGCAAATGTCTTTCTGTCTGAGCTGCGTGGAAGGGCAGGGCGGGACTGGAGCGCCCAAGGGAAGGACCGCCCGGCAGAGACAGATGCCTGGTCCCGCTGCCAAGCCGTGCCCCACCTGGCAGCAGGTCCCACCAAGAGTCCACGACCACAAGGAGAGACATCTGATCAGGGAGCTGACCTCCCCGTCACCCACTTTGAGAGATTCAGACCAGAACATGCGACTGCAGTGGTCGACAAAACAGATCCTGACACTGTGCCAGCACACTAAGCCCAGGGAACCCAGCAGACAGTGGGAGGATGGCGAGTGGGGGAGGGGAAATGCCGGACACCAGAGTGGGACACAAACGAGAAAAGGAGCAGGAAGGGCCCGACAAGGTGTTCTTTATAGATGAGTTGAACTTGTGTTCAATAAAATTCACTCTCTTTAGTATCCGGGTTTTTTTTGTTTTTTTTTTTTTTTGAGGAAATATCTTGCTTTGTTGCCTGGGCTGGATGGAGTGCAGTGGCGTCATCCCAGCTCATTGCAACCTCAGACTCCCAAGTGGCTGCTAGAACGATCCTCTTGCCTCAGGCTCCCCTGCAGCTGAGACTACGGGGACGTGCCACCACACCTGGCTGATTTTTCTATTTTTTGCAGAGACAGGATCTTGCTATGTTGCCCAGGCTGATCTCGAACTCCTGGCCTCAAGCGATCCTGCCGCCTTGGCCTCGCCAAGTGCTGGGATTACAGGCATGTGCCACTGTGCCCTGCCTGGTTTTGTGAGTTTTCACAGGTCTTTTCACACAAGTCCCATTGCCTATTTGCATCGCCCACCCCTCGGGTTGGCCCTTCCCACACCTGCGATGTGTGCTCCTCACTGTGGTTCTGCCTGCTCCCAGGTGCTTATAAATGGAGCCTGGCTTCTTCCCCCGGGCAAGATGCAGCCCGGACACACCAGGGTGCCTGTGTCGGCCTCAGTAGTTCGCTCCTTTTCATGGCTGAGTCCTGCTCCATGCAAGGTTGTGTCCTGTCTTTGGTGCTGTCGGCTGTCATGGATGCCAAATGCCAGTCTCTGTGTCTGCTCCCCTGAGTGGGGGCCATGCTCACCCACTGCCTTGCCCAACCAATGGGCCACACAGCTCTGCCTGGCAGGCCTGGGGGCCGCCCTGAGACATGGCTCCCCTCGCTCAGGGTGGGAGACCCGGTTCCTGAGCAGGGCGGGCAGGTTGGGTCCTGAGTGGCCTGAGGTCCACTGGAACCCACCCCCGAGATGATGTTGCATCTGAAGAGCCCCTGGGTCCTCCCCCACATGGAGGCCAAGCCGTCTGTCCTGTGGTATGATCTGTCCCTCCCTGCAGGAATGTGAGCAGTTTTAGGGCAGGAGCTGCCTCTCCATTGTCTGAGCGACTCCTTGTGGCTGGCCCTCTGTGGCGCGAAATGCTCTGCCCCCAGCTCTGCTCCTCTGCCCTCCCAGGGGCGACTGGCCACACCACCCTCCTCCAGAGCAGCCGGGGTCCTCGCCATGCCAGGGTGTGCAGGGTCAGGGACAGAGAGGCCATCCCTGCAGGGGGACGCTGGCAGGTGGGCAGGGCTGGGGGAGGGCACAGGTCTGCAGCGCCGCCTGTCACTGAGGAAGCCACTGGGACTTTCGAGGTAGTCAAAACTCTACCTGGGGGAGCCAGCAGCCACGATGGGTGAGAACTCCCTCCTATCCACGCCTGTCGGCCTACCCTTCCACTTGGGAGCTGGCATTTGGAGGGGCCATCTCCAGGGATGGCTCCAGCAGCCCTCTGACCCCCACTCCCAGAGCCGTCACTGGCTTCTTCAGCTCAGCCTGGCAGCGCCCCTCAAGGCTGACCCCTGCGTTGCTGGACCCACCTCTTCAGGGTGGGCGCAGGCCAGCGAGTCTGGGCCCACTTGGGCCTGGGAGAAGCGTGGAGGCCCTGGGGCACTGCCACGTGTCAGGTGGGACTTGGGGGCTCCAGAGCTCAGCACACTGAGGGCTGGACTGTCAGCTGCTCCAGACTGTGTGCAGCCATCTGGGAAGGTCCGCTGGGGCCTCACTGTGGCCCTATGAAGTCTGGGCCCAGTGGTTTGGTGCCAAGGGGGCCATCCTATGGCAGGGTGTTGAGCAGCACCCCTGGCCTCCACCCCCCAGATGCCAAGGGCACAGCAGTCTCCACCCAGAATGACAAACAAAGTGTCTCCTGGGGACACGACCACTCCTGTTAGAAACCACTGGTTCAGACACAGGTGAGGAATTGGTCAATCCTGACCTGTTAGAAAAGTGGCTTTTGCAAACTAGATAATCCAGGGTTTTAAAAATTGTTAAATACACATTAAAAACACAAATTTGCCATTTTAACCATTTTAAAGCATACAATTCAATGTCATTAAGTACATTCACACTGTCATGCAGCCATCACCACCATCCATCTCCAGAATTTGTCATCTGGCAAAATGGAAACTCTGTCCCCAGTGAGGGCTAACTCCCCTTCCCCCTCCCCCAAAGTAGACCACGGCTCTACTTTCTGCCTCTGTGGCTTTGACGACTCTGGGAACCTCATGGAAGTGGCATCAAGCAGCATTTGTCCTTTTGTGACTGCATCATTTCACTCAGCATGATGTCTCCAAGGTTCATCCGTGTCGTAGCAGGTGCAGAACTTCCTTCCTCTTTCGGGCTGAGCAATATTCCCTGTGTGGACAGACCACGTTTTGTTTATTCAGTCATCTGTAGCTGTTGTGAGTGCTGCTGCTATGAACACGAGTGTGCGCGCAGCTCCTCGAGGCCCTGCTTTTGATTCTTTGGGGATTTTCCCAGAAGTGGGATGGCTGGATGACATGGAGATTCTACACCTGATTTTGTTAAGGAGTCTCCACATTGTTTCCCACAGTGGCTGCCGGATTTTCATTCCCAGCAGCAGCGCACGGGGTTGCAATATTTCCACATCCTTGACAACACTTCTTCTGGTTTTTTTTTATAATAACCATCCTAATCGGTGTGAAGTGGTATCTCACTGTGGCTTGATCAAGGTTCACATTCGTCCTAAATCACTTTCTGGGTATACATGGGATGGGATCTCTTGCAGAGACTGAAATTCTGATCGGGGTGGAACATGTGCATGAGAAATAACTGACATCCCACCTGAGGGACACCCAACAGCTGAGGGCAGAGGGGCCGGGTGGGCTTTGTGAAGCAAACCAGCCCTGCCAGCCTGAGGAAGGAGGCCACAGTGGCCTTGGGAGGCTGGCCTGCCCTGGGACCAGTCCCCTTCCTGGCAGCCACCGCGTCAGGGTGCCTAGATGCCTGGAGCTCCACCCACCCAGCAGCCCACCTGTGAGAGAAGCAGGACTACACGAGGAGTGGGGACACAGGAGAGCAGGTGGGGGCTGGGAAATGACAGTGGCAGCTGGGGCCAGCCCTGCAGCAAGCTTCCCAGGCAGTGACGGGCTGTCCAGCTCTCTTGAACAGAGTGCTGACTGTGGTCCCCGGCCCTGCCTGGAAATGGGCCCTCCCGGCCGGCCACCCGGAGGGAGGAAGGGCATGGCCATCGGATCCCCGGAGGGCCCACCCAGCCAAACAGGAGGGGCCACTGTGAAATGCCTCCCTGGGGTCCTGGGGTCCCCTGGTCGCTGCCCTCTCTCTCTCACGACTGGGCCATTCCTTCCCAGTGCCTGCCACCCTGGTGACCGTGTCTTGGGCTGTGTGTGTCAGTGTCCACCTCGTGGCTCGGCGGGGCAGCCCGGGTGGGTGTGTAGGCTGCTGGCACCTTGGTGCTCCCAGCAGCCTACTCACTACCTGGGCCTCACTCCAGGGCCTGAGCGCAGCCCTGTCCCGAAAGCCCAGCCCCTGCAGGCTGTCCCAGGCAACAAGGACCGAGCAGGCAGCGCTTTCAGATTGGTCAGCTGCAACTTAATGAAGCTGCCATTTCCTTAGCCCCTAGGACTTTACTCATGATATCAGAAGGACATTACTCTCAGGGAAGCGGCCGCTTCCACACTTCGCCTGGGCCCAGCAGCTGCACTCACACAGCCCGGCATCTGCAGATTGCAGCGACGCCGGCTGGCAGGCACTCCGGCGTCCGGGCTTCCTTGGCAGCCTTGGCCTTGCCTGATGACCCACGGCCCTCAGGGACAGGAAAGGGGCCTGGATCCTGCAGTGACCTGGGTTGACCATGCCGTCCCTCATCTAGGGGCCAGGAGAGGGCAGGGCGCCAGCAGCCCCCACCCTGGGAGGATGCCCTGCCTGACATTTAAGGTCCACACTTCAGTGCGGGGTCCCTCTGGCGCACGTGGCAGCCATCGCCACCGCCACCATGTGCTGACATCACAGGAGAAGCTGTCTTGGGGAGGAGTCTGGATGAAGGGTGGGCTCAGACATAGAGAAAAAGTGTCAAGAGGAATTGAGGCCGAATGACAGTGAGGAAGGAGAGAGGAGGAGACACGTGGGGGAAGGGAGGGGCCCCGAGAAATGACATGCAGAGCCAGGTCCTAGAAGAACAGGACCACGTGGGGACTGAAGACAGAGAAGTTGGGTCACCATTTGCAAGAATGTCACCCAGGGCAAGCACCAGCACCCAGAGGGACCCCCAGGCCTGTCCTCCACCATGGCCCCCGTGAATGGGGATGTGCTGTGATGTCACGTACAGCCAAGTCAGGAGCCCTCCAGCTGGGCTGAGACCCCTTTTGATTGAGGCATGTCCTGATTTGCGAGATGCCGAGATGTGCAGGAAAAACCCTGTGCATCTCAGAGTCAGTGCAACAGGGGGAGCAGCGGGCCCAGCCCGCTGGGGAGCGAGGGAAGCAATGGCTGGGAGAAGGGATTCCGTGCTTACGCTACGCAACTGAAAGCTGATGGATGAAGGATATCGACAATGCCCTGCCTCTTTAGAATTAAAGATAATTTAATCACTGCTAGTAAGACCTAAGCTTCTCCCCTACGCGGGCTGCTTTTAACAAAATACCGGGGGTTCTGCTGTTCCCCACACACAGCCCTGGCCAAAGAGAGACTCTGAGTTTCCGGGCTTTGAGGGCAGAAGCCCATCTGGTTTGAAGCAGTACAACAAGCAGGGAAGGGCACTGAATCAAAGGCCCGATGTGTATTTTCTGAAATACAGAAAACATGTGAGGTGGCACCAGGAAAAAGTCGATCCTGCCCTCACCAAGGCTGGGCGCCACCACCTGTTCCTGGGCGGGCCCAGAGCAGATGCAGAGGGGCTCGGTGAGGAGGGGCAGGGAGGGCCCGAGAAGAGCACATGGCCTCATTGGAACTCACAGGAGGAGGGTAAAAGACAGATGTCCCAGTGCCTGCGGCGCATGGGGGCCTCCACCGTTCGCAGAGAGCTTCCCACACAGGGCAGGGTCAGCACCACAGCCTGAGGGGCAGCTGAAGCCCGGGGCCCTGGAACACGGGCCATGTGCTCTCCTGGCACCCAGCTCCTGCCTGGGCTACACTGCCACACTGGGATCACCTGGAAGCCACCACCCTCCGTCCACTGGCTCAGCAGCTGTGGCCACGTGGCATTCTCCGGTGTGCAGGCGCTTTGATCTGCGCACACCCAGAGCGCAGTGCCGGGGCCTCACACAACTGTCATCACAGGATCCCACACGCTCCACGGGCTGCCCCAGGTGGAGGGCGCCCCCCGGGGTGGCACCAGAGCCCGCCACCTCAGGGTCTGCTCTCCCTCTGCAGCTCGAGGTGCCACCCAACAGAGTCCCAGCGTGCTCCTGCCTCTGCACCCCACGTGCCTCCCTGGGGGAGACACATGTGACCAGCCCCTCCAAGCAGCATGGAGTTCCCAGGACTCCCTTAGACAAGGAGGCCAGTGCTGTGGAGGTGGCCGCAGAGGCCCTGTGTGGCTCTAGGCCTGGTCTCATCCTCTGCAAACAGGGAGCAGGGCTGTTGCAGGGTCTTCCAACTGCACCCCCAATGCCCAGAGGGCTGAAATGGGTATGGACAGCCCACCCCCACTTAGTCAAGAGCTTAACCATTTCCTGTGTTGTGCGTGTGTTGTTTTCTGAAGGGTTTGGAGGAGGGAAGCAGGGTCTCGGGACCCCAGCTCTTATTCTCCTGAGTGCAGCAGCTAGACACCTGGGGCCAGACTAGGGGAGGGGATCGGGCTTCTGGATGAGCTGGGGAACCCGGAGGAAGGTGCTGGGGGGAAGCCTGGGAGGAGACAGCAGGTGGGATGTGACCCCGAGTGGCAGTGTGGCTCAGAGCGGCAGGGCGGGCATGTTGGCAGAGGAACCTAAAGGGAGGGGGATGGCAGAAAGTAGGCCACTGTCTCCCATGGCTCGAGGGGGGTGACTAATCACCATAGACTGCAGCTTTCGAACAGGAGGCATTTATTTCTTGCAGTTCTGGAGGCTGGAAGTCTGAGATTGGGGTGGCAGCGTGGCCAGGTTCTGCTGAGGGCCTGCTTCTGGTTGCACAGATGGCAGCGTTCCTACTGTGTCCTCACACGGCCAGAGGTGGCAGGGTCCTATCTATCTACCATCTATCTATCCAATTTATTTAACAAGGTCTCTTACTGTCACCTAGGCTGGAGTGTAGTGGTGCCATCATAACTCGCTGCAGCCTTGAACTGAGCCAGAGATATCCTCCTACCTCAGCCTTCCAAGTAGCTGAGAGAACAGGTGTGTGCCACCATGATAATTGTTTTAATTTTTTGTAGAGATGGAGTCTCACTATGTTGCCCAGGCTAGTCTTGAACTCCTGGCCTCAAGTGATCCTCCTGCCTCAGCCTCCCAAAGTGCTGCGATTACAGGCATGAGCCACTGCACCCCATCTGGGGTCCCTTTTACGAGGGTGCTAATCCCATCCGTGAGGGCTTTACCCTCATCACCTAATCACCTCCCAAAGGCCCCCCCTCCTGACACTACCACTTGGGGGTGACTATTTCAACATAAGAATTTGGAGAGACATATTCAGGCCATAGCTATTACAGAATGGGAGCTGACAGAAGCCATTTCATAGAGAAGTCCAGAGGTGGCTGCCCACAGGAATGTCATCGCCACAGTGCTGGCGCCTGCAGCTGGTGGGCATTTACCAGGCACTCGTTAAGGAACAAGTACATGAGAGATGGTGGGCAGCCTGGGCCAGCCTCACAAACACAGGGCGGAGTGGAAGCTGCCTGAGTGCCTTGCTGCACACTGTCATTTATGAGATGGTCTCTGACAAACTCTTCTACTGGGGTGGAGGGGAGAACATGCTTCTGGGAGCTGTCACCCAGCAAGGGAGCGCCCTCATCCACAGCGGCCAGTGTGGTGACCTGTAGCTCCCCACGAGTACTTGCAACAGGGCCAGTGAGGACCTGAGTGTACATGGCTGGCCAGAGTGGTGGCTCACACCTGTAATTCTAGCACTCTGGAGGGCCGAGGCAGGAGCTTAGGAGTTTGAGACCAGCCTGAGCAAGAGCGATACCGCGTCTTTACAAAAAAATAGAAAAATTAGTCGGGTGTGGTGGCACCTGCAGTCCCAGCTACTCAGGAGGCTGAGTCCGGAGGATGGCTTGAGCCCAGGAGGTTGCGGTTGCAGTGAGCTATGATGACACCACTGTACTGTGGCCTGGGTGACAGAGTAAGACTCTGTCTCAAAAAAAAAAAAAAAAAGTAAATGGCCATGTATGGCTAGTGGTGACCCTGCTGGACAGCAGGGTGCTCCATCTCCCCTGGCCGTCACGACAGGAAGGGAACATCTGTACGTGGCCAGCAAGCTGCACACCAGGGGCCCTGCACTTAAGTGGCTGTGTGTTTCACCCTCACACTTACAAACACTGGGCTCCAGTATTCATTCAGGGGAAAGCTTCTCCTTGCTTTAGCTTTGAACAAAACCAAGGTGGAGGTCTCTTTAACGGCACTCCTCCCCCTGTGCCCCACAGGACACCCTGGGTGTTGAGAGTGCAGAATGGCTGCATTCCAAAGGGAGAGAGCGAGGCCTGAGACGTGCCCAGTGCCCTCTGCAGGGCAAACCTCGGCCACCACCCCTCAGGCACAGGGCATCCCTAGCCTCGCAGGACAAGGCAAGGTGTGATTGTGGCTGACCAAAGGGAGATTTGCAGTCTGCAGGCTGGGGCAGGACTTGGGCATGGGCCTCAATAGCTGCCCCCAGGGGTGCATCCCTCAGGCTGTGTCCTCAGAACCTGCTGGCCACTCAGGCAGAGGTTTCAGAAGTCTTCACACCCTGGTGCTAGATGCCTTTTGAGGCTTTGGGTGGGCCCTGGCCACCCCCTCACTTCCTAGACTAGCCTCTGGGAACAGCTCCTCCCATCCAATTGCTAAGCCCCCGGTCACTTCCCCAGGGCAAACACATCCCAGAATGAAGAACAGGTCAGGTCGGGTCCAGGGCTGACATCTGGAAGTGTCTGGGCATGCCCTCAGAGAGGTGGCACCCAGGCCACCGCTGCCACTCGGGAGTGATGGACTGAGTGGCCTAGAAGGCAGCAGTTGCCACAAACACTGGGACAGACTCGGAAGGCGGGGAACAGAACCTTGGCCACGTGCACTTCCCGTTCATCTGGTGTCCACGTTAGTGGCCCTGACGTTGGCCGCTGGTCAGCCTTTCCTGCAGGCACTCAGGAAAAGAGGCATCAAAGGGTTCCTCTGGCTCCATCCCTGGTGTTGAGTTAATGGGAGAGGTCCCCTAGCCACCTGGCCTGGGAAAATGCTTCATAGACAGGTTTCAAGATGACTCATGGCCACTGTCATTGTGCCCCCTGTTCAGGTCACTCCGTAGGGACACTCACAGCGAATAAAGTCAATAAACAGGGAAAAATGCAGGCTTGGGCTTGGCTGGGCCAGGGGAAACGCTACAGAACAGAGCTGCTTGTTTTTGCCTTTCCATGACCCCATCAGGGCAGGGGCTCCTGGCTCCAACTTTTTTCTGTAGCAACTATCGTCCCAGCCCCTGCTTCTACAGAAAAGCTTCTGTCCCCAAAACCAGTCAGGGGACAGGCCATAGTCCTAGAATGGTGACAACTGCAGGTGTGAGGAATGTAAGTAAAAAGGCAGGATGCACACCTGGGGCTGGTCCCCCAGCTGGGGAGGCTGGGATGCACACACCAGTGGAGCATGGGAGGGTGGGGGTCCCACAGGAGCCGGAGGGGCGGGCGCCGGGGGACTGAGCAACGCCTGCGGGGCCTGGGTCTGGAAACCCCTTAAGTCCCCCGGTTGTCTGAAATCCCCCCAGCCATCTAACTGGGTGCAAATAAATGGACACGCAGGCAGCTTCCAAAAGAGACGAAACCGTTTATCAAGTTGGCGCCGGCGCGGTATCTACAGTATCTACACATATCTACACGTATCTACACCGCCGGCAGGCGGGGCTCTCGGGTCGTCTACACTGCAACTGCCGGCGGACCGCGGGCGACGCAGTCTCGGGGAGAACAATAAATACCACTTCCTTCCGCCTCTGACCGGCGCTTTGGCACTAGCGGACCGTGGACCCCGTGGGCCCTCGGGGCAGGGAAAGGACCTGAGGCAGCTCCGGGGACTGGGGAACCGGATACTTCCGTGGCCCTGGGGCCGGAAGGTGGAGGACCCCAGCGGCCTGGAGGCTGGGACAGGAGACCAGCCGGCCCTGGGCTAGGGGCACGTATTCCTCGCGGCGAAGCGCTCGTGGTTATCTGGGGCAGTAGTCGTAGGAGCCGGGTGGCGCGGCCCCGGCCGACGAGTACATGTTGGCGGCGGCGGCGGCGGCGGCGGCGGCGGCAGCGGCGGCCGGGCTCACGGCGGGGTGGTGGTGGTGGTGTGGGTGCGCGTGCGGGTGGTAGCTGTGGCTGCGCAGGCCGGGCAGCGGGTAGGGCGCTGGCCGGCTCTTGGCCCCTAGGTAGTGGTCGTAGGCGGCGCCCGGGTACTTGTAGGGGTGGTGGTGCAGTGGCTCTGACGCGCCCGGCGCCTCCAGGCGCAGCTCGGAGTGCGGGGGGCTGGGCCGGCCGCCAGGCGCGCCGTGCAGCGGGACGAGGCCGCCCGCACCGCCGGCCCCGGGCAGCGCGGGGCTCAGCACCCGAGCCAGCAGCTGTGGCGCGTGCGTCGGGTCCCCGAGCACGGCCGGGACGCCCGCGTCGCGCTCGAATTCTCGCCGGGCCTCGGCCGCGTCTGCGGGGAGGGCTGGGGTGAGCGTGTCGGGCCTGGGCCGCAAAGTAGACCCGCTGAGCCGCGCGAGGCGCTGGCGGGGAGGCGGCGCTCGGCCTCGCTCGGCATATCCTACCCTTCTCCGCGAGCCCGCCGGAGACCCCGCGCCCTCCCCGGGGGCCCGTGCCCCTCCGCGGGTGGCAGCGGCGGGCGGGGCACAGCCGTCGGGCCGGGCGGGCGAGTGCGCGCTTGCCCGCCGCCGCCACGGTCGTTGTGCAACCGGCACGAAGGCCGCGAGCGCCCCGGGAGTGCAGGCGAGGCCGGGCGCGGCCGCTGGCCCGGGGCGGAGCGCACACAGTACCGCGACCCGGATCCCACGACCCAGGCCCTACCTTTCTCCGCGCCGTTGGGCTGCGTTGGGGAGACCACGGGGTTCCGCGAGCGCGCGAAGGCGCTCATGAGCGGCAGCGCGCCGGGCCGGTGGTTCCGGGGCCTGCGGGAGGGAGCGGGCGGGAGGTGAGTCAGGGCGGCACCAGACACCCGGGTGCTCATTCGCCTCCTGAAGACACTCACCAGTCCTCAGGGTCGCAGTCCCGGAAGCCTTTGGCGAAGGGGTTGCTGGCAATCTTGAGCTGCGTGATCTGCAGGGAAGCGGGTGTGAGCCCTGCAGCCCGCAGCCACCCGACCTCAGCAGAGCACAGGCGAGTGTCAGCAAGAGCACGCCCTGGAAGCGCCTCTCCCGCTGCCTTCCTCCTGCCTTGGGGATCGGGAGCCTCCTCTCTCACTAGGAGACTCCTCTGTGGTGCCCCTAGTGAATGAGGATGGAGGCCCTGTGCCCCGGGCTGGGATGGGAATGTGGTTACCTCTACCCACACTGTGCAGTGGGGGGACTGAGCGGGTGCCCTAGGAATCTGGGTAAACCTCAGATCATGCCCCTGATGGGGAGTTTCTGGACTGGTTTGGAAAACAAATTTTCAGGCCACTGGGACAGTTGCTGCTAGAGAGGTCAAGCAGATAGGAGGCCTGGCCAGCCAGCGAAGGAGGAGGGGGCTGCCGAGGCCCTGGGGGTGGGACTCCAGCTAGGTCAAGCTCCACTGGGACCCACAGCCTGCAGATCCAAGCCCTCCCTCCCTCTGGCAGCAACGGAACATGGCACCCTCTGCCCGTCCCCAGGGCCTCCTCCCTGCAGGCCCTCACCCGGTGGTTCTGATAGGCAGTGACTGCCGTGAAGCGGGTCTCCTCGAACACAAAAGTTTTGAAGTTCTCCTCCGCATATTTTTCACTGTCTTTGCGTGGGTCCACATAGACCACATGGAATCGGGGCTGGTATCTGTGCATGGAGTTGAGAATGATCTGCAAGACAAGATGGGGACCAGCTCCAGTGGTAGGACTGGCCCCGGACCGGGGTCGGAGCCAGGAAATGGCTGAGATCTGAGTAGGCAATGAACATCCCGGATAAGTTGGGCAAAACCCTTAACTTCGGGGATGAGGCTGGGACCCGTTGGGGACTGCCAGGAAAGCCACTCTAAGTGGCAAAGGATTGATCGATTGGGGTTTAGGTTCTCTTTCCTTAGGTCCCTGACCATTGCTGCCAAGCCTGCCTTTGGGGGCGGGGTCGCTGTGGGGTGGAGCTCAGCCCAGTGGGATAGCAGCCCCCTTGCCTGCATGGATTCCATAAAACCTCCAACCCCCATGCAAGGCCGGCCTTCCAGTTAGAAAGCCTCCTGCATAAGATGGGGACTGGAGTGAGGGTAGGAGGAAGAGCCCTCTCCCAGGCCGTGTGACCCCTGCCTTAAGGCCTGCTCTCCCAGCCAGCAATGCTTCCCAAGCTCTGCCAAAACCTGCAGCCAGCCCTTGGGGACTCCGAAGACTCCACCGGGGACAGCCTGGGAGCGAGGGAGGGGGCGTCGCTCACGTGGCCGTTGTCGTCCAGCAGGTTGTTGGTCAGCTTGAGCTTGTCGAAGGACACGATTTGCTTCATCCACTGCGCACCCTTAGCAGGCGAGTCCGGGTGGTAGTGCACACGGCCCGGGGTGGCGGGGTCCGCCTTCCCAGCCACCAGCCAGGAGGAGCTGTGGAAGGCGTACCTGGAGTGGCACCGGGGCAGGGGTCATGCCACGTGAGGGGGAACACAGAGGGCCTTGCTCCTCATGTGCCGGGTGAGCCCCAAAAGTGCCTCTGTGGAGTTTCCCCACCTGTGAGATGGAGACCTGTGGTGCCACCAGGGCTGGGAGCTTTTCAGAAGGGATTGTGGAAAAACCAGAAAAGTCCCACCTGCCCCCAATTTCGCTGCACACGGGTCCACCCACCCCTGGGTGCCGAGGTGGCAGGAACCCGGATTTGGCCAGCTCTCGTGCACAGGGCAGTCCACGTTTCTTTATTAATTGCTGTTAATTGTCCGGGTGGCTGAGGCCCGCCCTGAGTAATCTCTCCTGGCCACCCCACCTTTCCGGCCCAGCTCCAGGACCCAGCGTTCCCTAGGGATGGGGGAGGAGAACAAGGCAGTCCAGCTTGCCTTGTGGGAGAGGGAGACACAAAGAGATGGGGGCTGTGTGCTTGGCCCACCCGCCCCAGGCCATGCGGGCCCAGGGGTGTGAGAGCCATCTGGAACCTGCAGCTCGAGGGGCTCCCAGCCTTTGGGACTCCCTGGGGCAGGTTCCAGAGAGCACCTGGGGCAAGGAGTGAGTCTGGAGTTAGACAGTGGCGAGGGAGGGAGCAGGGGTAGCGGCACAGGTGCCTGGGAGGACCTGCTTACTAAAGAGCTTCATGGTGTGGGCCCTTGGAGTTGGTCACCGGCACTTCCCAGGGTGCCGTCCCAGGTCCTGCATGCACGCAGCTGGCCCAAGTGGCCCTGAGGGCTCACTTACCGGTAGCGCTTGTCATCCACTGGCACGAAGTCCATGAGCAGCATGTAGTCCGCCATGGGATCCATGCCGAAGAGCTTCACTTGGAATGTGGGGAACATTCTCCTGGGGTTGGTGAGGCCTCAGGTCACCTCCCTTGGAGAAAGGCAGCCCCCTCTCCTTGACCCACCCACCAGTCCCCAGCGGCCTTTCCCTCAAGCGTCGGAGGGCTGCCCAGTGAGCCGAGGCCATGGCTCTCATCCCCATTCCCCCAGCCTCAGCTGCTCTAGCCCGAGTAGGCCCCTACTCCACTGTGGGCACAGCATGGCAGGGCAGCCGCCTGGGTCCTTTTTCTGAAACAGAAATGGCTAGCCCAGGCTCGAGCTGAGCCTTGGAGCCCCAACGTTCCTCTGCTTACTTTGCCTGCATAAACCGGCCTTACCCTTGCAGATGTTTTTGTCTTGGGGACCTAGCCGTGGCAGGCTAAGCGCCTAAGATGCGCCTTTGGCAGAGCCTCTCCAGCTCCAGATCGTGGTGGCTCCCGGCTCCAACAAAGTGAAACCGATAGTCTGAGAGATTTCGAGATTTCAAGGAGTCCCTATTGCCCTTTCAGCTGGGTGTGCAACTGCTCCCCAATCCCTCCAGGGAGGCCAAAGCCTTGGAGCCCACCTCCCCCACTCTCAAGCCATGGCCCCATGCTGGAGTCTCCCCACATTCCTCTGGGACACAGGCAAGTTCCACTTCCCACAAGACACATAACCCCAAGACACAGCTGCCCAGGGTGGACTTGGCTTGTGCTTTACAGTTCCCCAAATCTCCCCTCCTCTGGCCCCCAATTTAGTGACTGATCGGGGCTCTTGAAAGGACATCCTGGATGGGCTGCTGGCCGTGGGCCGGCCCTGCCTGATGGCACAGCAGTACAGGCCAATGGGCCCTGGAAGATAGCATGAGGCTTGGCCTCCACTTTCCCTCTCCTCAAGGCAGCTCCCTGCGGGCAATGGGCAGAACACAGGCTAGGAGCCAGTCCTACCGACAGGCCTCTGCCGCCACCGCCGCTCAAAGCCCCTGCAGGTCCGGGTGCTGCAGAATGTCCGCTCCTGGGTGAAGCCCAGCGCCAACAAGGCCCTTGCTGGGCTGGCCTGGGCTGGAGGCCGGGCTGCCACTGTCTTCAGGAGGGCCAGTATGCCCAGGGACAGCAAGGAGAGCCTGGGGAAAACCTACAAGGCCGGAGGAGCGGAGCACAGGCCGCGGGTTCCCCAGGGCGGACGGCCGCCGCGGGGAAACAGAAACCGAGAGGAGGTTTTGCAAACAGGCCCTGGACTCCCCTTCGCTGTGTGGACGCAAAGCCGGTGTGTACATTAGACACAGCCCAGCACCCGCCTTTGTCTGCTGGTCAAATCGGGTGCATCCGCAAAACTCGTTCCCCTTCTCTCTTGGCCCTTAAAACAAATACAGGCCCATTGGAAGGCGGCGGGCCGCTCGTCGCAGAGCCAGGCCCCACAACGGCCCGAAGTTTAGGCTGGAGAAAACTCCTAGCAACCCCGCTACACAGAAGAAGCTGCTTTTTAGGGTCCTAATTTTCTCCTGAAATTGTCCAGATCATTGCCAGACTAACGCTCTTTTATCTCACCCGCATAGACTGAACTCCGGAACCCAAACGGAGTTTCCTTTGAGGTGGGAGCTGCTAAGCGGCCGCCCGCTCCCAGCCCCGTGCGCTCCGAGCCGGCCGCTTCCCGGCGCGCGGCAGGCTCCCGCGGGCCGGGCCGGTTCCCTGCCGCCGCGCTGTGCCCTCCCGTCTCTGCGGAGGCAGGCAGTGCTAGGAGGGGCGCGCGAGGCGGCTGTCGCCGGAGCCGGGACCGCGCAGAGTGAAGGAGGCGGCAGGGCTGAAAAGGACCCGCAGGTGGCTGGGCCGCGCCCCCCACCCGGCTTCTCGGCCCCACTCGCGCAGATCCGACCGAGGCCCCGCAGCCCGAGAGCGGCCGCACGTGGGGAGGGTCGCGCAGAGGGGCGCCCTGACCTGCCGGCCTTGGTGACGATCATCTCGGTGCCCAGCTGGTTGAACTCGTCCCACAGCGCCTTCATCTCCAGCTGCACGCTCACGCTGGCCACCTTCGCGTTCTTCTTCACTGGCGCCTTGGCGGCGGCCGAGCAGCTGGCCCCGGGGCCCTCGGGCTCGGCGGCGGCTCTGGTGGCGGCCCCCGAGGCCGGCGCGAACGGGTAGGCGTGCGGCTGGGGGCCGGGGGCGGCGGCGCCGCACGGGTCGTAGCGCGGCGGCGGGGGCTCGCGCGGGCCGTATGGGTCGGCGCCGGGCGACGCGGCGCCCTGGAAGCCCCCCGCGGCCCCCAGGCTGCTCAGGCTGCTGGCCGTGAAGGCTGCAACGTCGCAGAAGTGCGAGAGCTGCGTGAGCCACGGGCTGGACACGGCGGAGATCATGACCCGCGGGCCGCCGCCGCCCCGCCGCCTACCTGAGCGCTGCCCCGCGCCGCGGGCCGAGTGGCGGGCGCTGCGCTGCGTGCGCCCCGGGCCGCGCCGACCCACACCGCGGGCCGCCCGGAGGAGGGCCCCGCCCCGCCCCGCGTCCCCCCTCCGCCGAGACAATGGCCTCGTTCCCCTCCCCCGGCCTCGCCCCTCCCCCTCCTTCCCTCTCCGCGGCCCCCAGCCCGCCGCCCGCCCGCCCGGGCCCCCGACCGCCCCGACCGGCTCCCCGGAGCACCGGCCCGCCGCGCCGCTCTGCGCCCTCCCGCGTCGCCCGGCTCCTCTCCCTCGCCAGGCTTTCTCTCTCCAATTCGTTATTCCTTTACCTTTGTCTTCCTCATTTTAGACTTTCCCTCCTAATCATCTTTCCTTCTTCCAGTACCTTTAGTTTCTCTGTATTTCTCTTTTGCTTCCTACCTCTTCCTCTTTTTCCTATGTCCTCGCCTTTCTTTGTACTCTACTTTTTAGATCACTCTTTGTCTTTGTTTTACTCTGTCCTTTTCCTTTTATTTCTGTATGTCCTTCTCTGGTTTTCATGACTTTTCCTCCTTTTTGGAAAAAAATTAAAAACCAAAGTCTTTCTCTCTCTCCTTTTTAATAACTTTACTTTCGGTCTTAAGTTTTTCTCTCATTTTTTTCTCTTCTCTTTCATCTGGCTCTCTTTATTTCTTTTTCATGTCTTTCTTTTTTCTCTCCTACCTTCTTTTTGAGGTTGTCTGTGTGTTTCTCTCCTTTTCTCAATTTCATCTCCTCCGGCCACCCTCACCACTTTCTTTCTCTCCTTTTCCTTCCCCGGGTCCCTTGCAATCTGCCCTCTCACCAGCTCTCCTCCCACCTTGCCAAGCTCAAGGCCACCGCTGCTGTTCTTCCCGGCTTCCACTCGCCTTCTCCCCCAGCCTGCATCTACCTGTGTGCCCGCCGCTGGCAGTCTCGGAAGCTGGGCCCCCAGGCTGGGGGTGGGTACAGCCTTTGGGCAGGATGCCCTCAACCCCAGAGTCGCAGCTGAGAGTCTGGAGCCCACCCCAGCAAGAGTACCCTCCACTTACTCTGTGACTGGGACCCACGGCAGCCCAGGCAGGGGGTCTGGCGGGCAGCCGGTGTACACGCGGCCAGGAGGCTCACCTTCCATGTCCCTGGTGACAGTGCTGAAGTGCATCCCGGCTGGAGATCCTGGCAGCTGGCGAAGCTTCGCCTGGTCGGGGCCCCAGGTCCCCGGTGGGAGGTGCGCTTGGCAGCCTCAGCTGCAACCAGAGAGGCGATGCTGAACGCACTGGCCCGGGGAGACAGCGGGCTCCGTGCATCCATAGGCGCCCGGTGGCCTGGCCGGCGCCGCCTCTGACTGCTTGCGCCCAGCAGCACCGAGCCCAGCCCAGCCCATGGGGCAGGGGTGGGGGCCTGCGGTGCTATTGACAGCTGCCAGCCCCAGGCCCAGGGCATTATGGCGTCATGGGCCCCCCACCTGGGACTGGTATCAGGGACCCAGACGAGTGCAGCACCCTGGAAATGTGGGGCCCTTCTGCTTTCTAGGCTCTCTGCCCCTTGCCTCCGCTCCCAGGGACCTCTGAGGCCAATGCCCTTTAAACATCCCACTGCTCCAGCCAAGGCCCAGCCTCCCTCTGAACAGCGAAGCCACCATCATCTTCTATAGCCCCGGAGGAGAGAGAGGTGGCTATGCCAGAAGCACCCAGCCCCAGCCTGAGGTGGCAGGGCATGGATGAAGCTCCTAGAGCTGCCTAGGCCCAGCCCTGTCCCTGCCCTTGGCCCCTCCCGCCTCCCCCTCCTCCTTGACTGCCCCTGCACCTGGGTGAGGGGAGAGGGCAACTCGGCTCCTGCGCCCGGCCACTGGCAGCCCCAGGGCTGGAGCGTCCTCCGTTCCTCGTTCCTCAGCTCCGCAGGACAGGACTTAAAATGCCCCACAGCCCCCTGAGGTCAGCTCGCTGTTATGGCCAGGGACCTGAGCAGAGGGACGCCGCCCAGGCTGAGCAGCCCGGGAGCCCAAGCGTCACGCGCACCCGCGCGCACCGCCCGCCTCTGGCCAGGACGCTTATACATCCGGAGGGTGGGCAGTGCCCGCTCCTCCAACCTCCCCTCGCACCGACCAGGCGCAGGGAGGGCCGGGGGCGGGGCCTGGCCAGCTTCAGGAGCTGAGGACACGTCGGAGAAGTCAGGCCGCTGGGTCCAGTGCTGCTCCCTCGGCACCCGTCAGCTGGCCTGCCCACCAGAGAAAGGCCCTGCGGCTGAGGTGCCCAACCAGGCCGGGCAGAGCAAGATGAGGCCCGCCCCTCAGCCTCAGGGCTTTTAGGCCCAGACGACCCTAATGCCAAGCCCTGACTTGGCCCCTGCAGTCCCCACCTTATGTCTGCTGGGCCTCCTCTGACCAGTTCCTCATGTCCATGGCCTTCCTGTCCAGGGTCTCTCCAGTTGAGTGTCAAGCCCGGAGCTCCCTGGCCCCACATTGACGCGCCGGGGGTCAGGGCCTCGGTGTCCAAGGCCTCCCTGGGTACACCCCCATTGTAGGCCTGTGTTTGCGCTTGCTTGGGATGGGAGTGGAAGGCAGGCAGCCTCTCCCAGGGTTTTACAGTCTCAGAGCCTCAGACCTGGGCTGGAGAGGGCACTGGCTGGGGGCTGGGAAGGCACAGGGAACTGAAGACCAGGGGCCAGCTCTGGGGCTGAAGCCCAGGAAATCGTGTGAGCCTGAGAGTGCTGTGTGTCCGGGATGTGGTGTGTTTCACTATTTGTGCAGGGAGCCCATGTCCTGCCCCCGGCCTGCAGCTAGAGTTTTGTGAACTGTGTTGGGAAAGGGAAGCTGTCACCAGGGCTTTTTCCCAACCCTGAGTGGCCATTTGGGGCCATGACAGTGACAGTGACTTGTGATAGTGTCACTAAGGGGGCCTGGGAACAGGTCTAGTGAGGAGTGCTGTGTGGGGATCTGCTGAGCCCCTGGCACCTTTCCCTCTTCCCTGAGCAGAGGCCAGCTTGTTGCCCCCAGACCCCTAGGAGAAGCTGCTCCTGGTGGAGGGAAGGACCCCAGGGAGGCGGGTTGGTGGGAGCAGAGCATGGGCATGCTGGGGGGGCACCCAGAGAGGCCCTGGGCCTTGCAGGCTGTTCGTGGGTCCTGGTGCGGGGGCATGGAAATGGGGGTCCTGCACGTGGTTTTGCATTATCCAGGGTGCACATTGCCCCAGACTGGGGCGGTGCTAGAGGTTGGGTCCTGTGCAACTGAGGGAACCTTCCACATGTGCACAGGTGAGGGGACACGTGAGATGTTGAGCCTGCGGGTGAGGCCAGCATTGAGAAGGAAGAAGTGAAAGTGAAAAACCCTGGGGCCTCCTGAGACTCTGGGTCAGCCCCTAAGGCACAGTCCTGAGGTCCCAGACCTCTGCATCTCAGGTAGGGCGAGGATCGGAGCCCTCCCAGCCCCCAATTAACCCCTTCGGGCAGGAGCCAGACGGCCAGCGGGCTGGTCCGCAAACACTCTGCCATCAGAGTGGAGGAAACCCGGTGTGACCAGGCCCGCGCCGCTGGAAAGAGGTGATGGGCCCCCCACCACACTGTTCCATCGCCCGACCGACTCCGCCCCAACCGCTGTCCATACTCACTCCATCGATTTCAGAAACCTGTCCCTGCTGCTCAAAGCCGCGGACCCCGCCCCCCCCCGGAGCCCGCGGCTAAAGGGGTCTGAAGCCCACGAAGCGCGAGGCCGCCGCCTCCACCGCCCAGCGGGGCCGGGCTCCTTGGACCCTCCCTCCCTCCTGGGCGCTGCCCCGCCCGCTGGCTCCCGCCACTTGCCCGCGCTCCTCGCCGCCCGCTGCCGCCCCACTCGCCGTGCCCGCCCACCCGCAGCCTAGAGGTAGCGCGCCCGTTGGGTGGCCTAGGCCCCGCACACGGCGGTTCCGCACGCGAGCGCAGCGCCGCGGCACAGGCCGGCGACAAGCGCTCCTCCCTCAGCTGGACCGGCCGCGGCTCCCTTCCTCCTCGCTCCCCCTGCCGGCTGCACCTCCGTGATGGCGAGGTAAGAGTCCTGGCCTTGCGTGCGCCAGGAGGGCAGGGGCGGCCTGGGGGCTCGAGCTGCACGGGGACTGACTCCTCAGGGCACGAAGCAAGGCTGGGGCCTGGGCGGCTTGGTCCCTCCTCCCGTGCAACGCAGAGGGAGGACAAGCCCTGCATTTCTTCGGGCAGAGGGTTGCGCGGCGGGAGCTACCAGGAGACCATTGCACAGGCCCGAAAACCGAGGCTTGGGGACCAGAGCTTGGCTGAGTGCAAGAAGCTGGAGGGGTGGCATGGGGTGATGACTGGCCGCAGCCTTTGCCTTGCCCTCGGGCCCTTT
Organism: Lepilemur ruficaudatus; assembly: GCA_963574885.1. NCBI lineage: Eukaryota > Metazoa > Chordata > Mammalia > Primates > Lepilemuridae > Lepilemur > Lepilemur ruficaudatus. Next base: position 40,851 of record CAUYRT010063632.1, on the reverse strand, counting down.
GCGCAGCGTGCGGGGTCCTGCGCGGGCTCCCTAGGGCATCCTAGCACTGCCCCAGGGTCCGGGGTGCGGAGACTCACTCACACTCCCTGCTCCGCCCCCGCGTCTTCGGAGTTTCGAGTGAAGCAAGCCCTAATTTCGGAAGTTTTCTCCCCAGCTCAATGGACGCTGCCCCTGGAGAATCTCGGCGGCCCGGATGTCCGCCCAGCTCCGCCTCCCTGGGCTCCCTGGCTCCCCAGGGGAGCCGTCAGACCGGCGCCCTCATGCCCACCCAACGGGACCCCACTCCTCTCTTCCTGTCTGTCACGACGGCTCAGCGCCCTGCCCGCCGCTCAGCACTCACTCAGCGCCGTCTGTTCTCAGCCTTGGAAGGACCTGCACCCACTCCTGTCTCTGGCGGGCCCACAGCGCACCGATCTCCCAGGTCGTGTGTCCCCAGACAAGGCGGCCCCAGCATGGGTCCCAAGCTGTTTGCAAATAACGCACACAGGCGGCCCACGCGACATCCGCACGGGAGTGGCATCCAGGAGTGCGCAATGCGCGGGGACCCTTCCTCCAGGCGTCAGAGCAGGGAGGGAGCAGAATTCGGCCTCGTCCTCCCGGGGCACAGAGGGAAGCACTGAGAGGAGCGGAGCTCTACTTGACCCTGCTAAATCGTTTTAGGATTGATTGCCTGGAAATGCTTCCAGCGCCTACCTGGACGCAGCCTTGGGTCTCAGAGGAAGGCTGGGCTGGGAACCAGGAGCGGCCCGCACCCGGCCCTTCCACCGCTGCCAGCCGCTCTGCCCCGGGCTCTGGCTGCCCAGGGGGCTGGTCCTGAGGGCTGAGGCTCGAGTCTTGGGGCTAGCGGCCCCGGGGCCCAACCTTCGCCCGAGACGGGAAAGGCAGGTGCGCCCCGGAGGTTCTGTGCTCTCTTCTCGGCGCAGTTCCCGCCTCTCGACTCTCGGCCCTCCACAGTGGGTACTTGCGCAGCGACCCGGGCCCTCCCCTTGAGCAAGCCTCATCGTCCCTCCATCCCACGAAAGTGCTGGGCCCGCGACATTGGCGAACGCGACATTCTGGGTGAGTCGCGCGCCAGTGCTATGAGCAGGGCTGCTTGGCTGTGGCCTCTGCCCCTTCTAGGGCCCCCAGTCGCCAAGAGCAGAGAAGAATCTCAGCCACCTCGGTGGGGGAGGGGCGGTCTCGAGGCTGCATCAAAACCGGGGTCGCCCATGTCTCCTGCAAGCAACAGCGCTAACATCTGCACAGACGCGGTGGGTTTGCAGACCCTCGGGCGATGCTGAGTCAGAACTGGGGGTCTTAGTGGTGTGGACCCAGCTGGAGCAGCAACAGGAGCCAGGCCCACAGCGAGCGAGGGGAGGAGAGGGAGCGGCTTCCCTGCCCCCTCCCCCCCAAGTGTCTGTTGTGCCTCTGGACACTGCCTGGTGGGGTTGGGGAAGTAGGTGACTCTTCTTACTCAGCCTAGGGTCTCAGTGGGGCCCCTCCCCAGCCTGTCACTCTGGTGGCCCCTACTGTTCCTTGAGTCTTCCCTCCCTGGGCTCCTCCCCTGAGGGGTGGGGGCTGGCCTCCCTCTACAGGAAAGGAAGTCTCTGTGGAGCCCCGCTCCAGGAGTCCTCTGCAGTGTTTGTCCAAACCGCAGGCGCTTGGAAAGTGCTCTGTGACTGGCCCCGAGCTGGGGAGGGGGTGCAGGCTGCTAGACAGCAGGCAGGAGTCCTGCCCAGGAGCCCCAAGTGGGGTTGGGGTGGGGGTGGGGGGTGGGGTTCACTGGAGGGGGGCCAAGGACTTCAAGGAGGTGTCCCTATAAGCCTGGCCAAGCAGAACAGCTGGGAGTTAGGAACAGCCTGGTGTGTATACTCTTGTGGGTAGGTGGCTGGTGGGTGGGGAGAGACGCTGGTCAGGGGTGGGGTGAGGTGTGGTCTAGGTGTGGGCTGGCCCCAGAGCAGGGCCTGACCCATCCCAGAGTCCCAGTGCCTGGGCCATTGGGGCCCAGTGACTGCAGGATGAACAAAGAGGGAAACCGAGACCCTCAGAGAGGCAAATGTGGGAAGAGTAATGGGTGGGTAGGAGAGAAGACAGGACAGAGAGATACAGCCCCTGGTGACACCAGCCTCCTCAGAGCAGGGAGGAGATGGGCCAGGATCTGCACAGCCACACACAGCTGGCCCCCAGCCTCCCATTTCCCCGGGCCTGGCTGCCTCCCCGCAATGTGGGTACTGTGTTCTGGGCCACGTTCCCAGGAGGCCAGGTAGGGGAGATGGTGAGGGGCTGGCTAGGCCGGATGGGTGATGGCACCCCCTACCCCCTGACCTCACCGGGCACCAGGGCCCCCTGCAGACTGGAAGTTCCCACAACTCCAGAACAAACAAACAGACAGACAGACTGATAGACAGCCAGGCCCTGGGCCCCTCTCCGATTTCTTAGCCTGTTGATTTAGCTGCCCACTTGGTGGGAGGACCCAGCCACATGGGGAGCTTGCTGTCCATCTGTCTGTCCATCTACTGGCCACACGAGCCCCTCCTCCCTGGGTGCCAGCAGGCAGAAGTGAGGCTCAGAGACCTGATGACCTATATGCAGGCTGGTGAGGAGGCCAGACCTCTCCCTGGGGCGGGGAGGGGGATGAGGCAAACAGCCCCTGCCAGCCCCTCCCTTCCCTTTGTGGCCCCGGCAGGCATGGCAGACACGGGAGCCACATTTTCCAGGAGAAGGGACACCCAAACCCCTGCAGATGTGTCGTCAGAACATGGACATTTGCAGGCTGTCTCCCAGGTCCCTGCAGGCAGCAGGGGAGCTAACTGGATAGCAGTCCCCACCTCTCCATGCTCAGAAACCCACACCACTACATGCACACACACGAGCGTGGGCGTGAGCACACGTGTGCACACACCAGGCACAAGATCAAACACACATACACATGTGAGCACACCATATACTATGACCGTGGGCCCACCCGTACACATGCACACGCTGGACACAGACACAGAAGTGAGCTTGGGCACACATTCTGGGCACATGTACTGACACCTGTGAGCGTGTACATGCACACACACTGTATACACACACACCTGTGAGCATTGGCACACATATGCACTCATGATGCTGACACAGACACCAGCACAAGAGAGTATGCTGGCATGTGCAGCACACATACACATAAGTGCACACATCACTCACAGTGGCCACTGTGGCTCCTCCTCAGTGACAATGATGCTCATTTCAGTAAGTGATCCAAGGGCCTTAGATTGACATGACATGGGCGAGACCTGTGTGGAACCTGGTGCCACATGAAAAGGGAGAATACAGTATTTCAGTCCCCTTGTGTAAGACCATCCCCTGAGGGTGACACACTCAATGACCCTCAGGAGACAGTCCGATTGGTGGGCCGATGCTGTGGACATTGGTACAGGAGAGACTCCCATAACGGAATCGGTTGACAGGGACCCTTCCCGGTGGAACTCACTGGGAGGCCACTTTCTGTGCTCAGACCCCAACCCCGACCCTGGCCTGGTGGTCCATGAGCTTGGGCCACCATGAGGAGCGAGGACCCAGGACAGGCCGGAGGCAATGAGGAGTGGCGTCAGCACCTTGTTACTATAGGGCTTGGTGAAACTGTGCTCCTGGAAATCACTGGGTATGTTGCATCGCTCCTTAAAACCATTTAAAATACTCAAATATAGCAAACTTAGAATTTTCATTAAATACTTGATTAACTCAAGTTGTCCACATAGTCAGTGTGCCAGCCAAGAGAAACTGTGGAAATCCGGTCCGAGTGCAGAGGCTGGCAGAGCCTCTAGGGCTGCTGGATCTTCCCTGCCAGCCCCTGCCAGCCCCGGCCCATGCCCAGGTGCCTGGTCTGGCATTCGGAGCCTCCGCGCCTACTGCTCTGGGTCGGCCGACCTCAGCCTTCTGCCTCTGCCTGTGGGGCCGGCCATACCCCTGTGGCCTTCCCAGAGAAGCCCTCATGGAGCAAGGGCTGAAGGCAGGTGGACTGCCCAGGCTGGGGCAGGTGTTGGGGACACTACTGTCACAGCAGAGTCAGCGTAAGGGCAGAACAGCCTGAGGGCAAGGCTCCTGCGTGGGACCCCCAGCGGAGGGCCTGTGGAGGGCCAGCACCCCATGGGCAGTGGCAGCCAGACCTCCCTCCTGCTTTCCTGGGGAAGGAGCTGGTCGAAAGGCCAGGAATAGCATTTCATTTCAAGAGAGGGCAAGACTCCTTCAGGCAGGACCCTGTCCCCTCTGCCCTTCGGAGCAGGGAGGAACCAGGGCGGTGGTGTGTCTTAGTGGTCAGGAGCTGGGGCCAGGAGTGAGCCTCACCCTGCAGGGCTCTGTGTATGGGGATACACCTTGACCTCCCCAAGCCTCAGTGTTTTTATCTGAGAAATGGGAGATATGGCTTGAGGCCACACAGGGTGGACCAGGGGAGCTCATGTGGGCTCCTCTGCCAATGTCACCATTGTTGCTGCCTGGCCCCCTTGGGCCACCCCCAAATCCCGGCTGGTTCCTCCAGCAGTGTGAGTAGGTAGCTGCACCCTCCCCCCTCCCAAGGAGCCTCCAGGCCCAGCTGGGGCTTGGGGAGGGTCATCCTCACAGTGCCCCTGGGAAGCCCAGTTATGCGCCCTCTTCTAGCTTCCCCAATGGGTCCCTGTGCCCAGACTCAGCCTCGGTTTCCCCATGTTCACGAGTGTGCCTCAGCCCCACCCAGCCCTGGCAAATCCCTCCCTCCTTAGAGGCTCTGCTGAACCAGGTTGGAATTTCTCAAAAGCAAACAAACAGGCAAGCTCAGAGCTGCGGTTTGCAGAGCTCAGATTCCTCCCTGGTCTGTCTGAGCCAGTGTCAGGCCGGCCTGCTGCCTCACGGCAGGCTGGACAGGGTAGGGGCCCTCAGCTGAGCCCCCCTGCCCACCAGTTGCTGGACCTGCACAGGGGCCCGGTTCAGCACCTGTGTCCCAGACCCAGCAAGGACGCAAGAGGCTACAGCCGTCGTGCTGAGCTTGGGCCTGGAACTGCAGGGCAGGAGGTGAACAGGACCCACTAAGGGATAGGGCTGGTGACAGTGCTGGTGCTGCAGGCATGGATGGGGCATGGAGGGTGAGGACTGGAGGGGTCGGGCTCAGAGGAGGGACAGGCCAGGGTGGGTAGTGGGCTGTGGGGGAGGTGACTGGCGGTGGCCACCAGAGCAGCAGTGATGTCAGGCCCACAGCAAGGCCAGGCAGGGTGTGGAGGCTGGGTGGGAACCTGGGGGTGGGACAGGCAGGCGGGGGTTGGGAGGGCACCCCAAGGGGCCATGGGGCTGCTGGGGAGGGCTGGGCGAGGGGAGGGGTGGGAGGGGGCTCTCGCCAGGTGGTCTTAATCTCCTCAGTGAAATAGGAGTCCTGAGGGGGAGGTGGGAGCTGGAGACAGCTGCGGGGAGGGGGCCGGGCTGCCAGCCCCTGCCTGCCAGGCCCCCTCCCCAGTCTGTCCCAGGACGGGTCCTGGGCTGGGATGTAGAGCCGGTTCTTCCACCCACCCCTCCTCCCTGGCCTCTTCTGCCTCTGCCTAGATGACTCTGGCGGCCCAGAGGGTCTGGCGTGTATCTGTGTATGTTGAGGGGTGGTCACCTGGGCCCTTCCCGCTCTCCTGGCAGCTGGTGGTGGGTGGGGGCAATTTTGCCTCTACCGAAGCCTCCTTCCACAACTTGGGTCCCTTCCAAGCTGCTATCTGCTCTGAGATAATGCCAGTAGGGCTGGGGGCTGCAGGGTGGAGAAGGGAGGGGACCCTGGCTAGGCCTGGACCCTCAGCTTGCCCTGGCCAGCCCAGCACCAGGGCCACAAGGACAGGGGTGGGCAGCCGCCCCACTCAGGCTTACATCTCCCCTCTACCGACCGAGGGGGTGGGCGGAGTTGGCCTCTGCCTCTGGGACAGGAGGGCGTGGGCAGCGTGGAGGCACCAGCTGCCCCGTCCTGCTGAGTGGGTGCCTGGCACCAGCTGTGCTGGGCAGGCAGACAGACAGACGGATGTGAGCTTTCACCGGTGCCCCAAAGCCAATCCAGCCCCTCCCTCCAGGGTGTTTGCCAGGACCAACTGACCCAGCGGCCACCCCATCCTGGGCGGGGGTGTGGGTGGGCGCCAGGCTGTCTCAGGCTCCCTGGGAACAGCCAGACCCTGGGTGGTGGGTGTGAGTGTCTGAGGTGCCCACTGCAACTGGAGGCCAGGCCCAGCCGGGCCTCACACTCTGCTGATTCCTCCTGTTGCTTGGGGCTGTCAGGGTGGTGCTGGCCCCAGGACACTTGCTGTTGTGTCCCCATTCCCTTCCAGGCCAGGCTCAGGGTCACCAGAGCTTCAGGGGACAGGAAGGTGGCCCCAAGAAGACTGGCCTGGCCTGTGTGTGTAGAGCAGCATGGCTTCCAATGTCCTCAGGGCGACACACAAGTCCTGCTGGGCCAGCCCTGGTGAGCTGACAGCTAGGCTGGGGGCTCAGAACCCCGGAGGAAACGGGGGCTGGCTCCTAAGCCTTCCCCTCCCACCCAGAGTGTTCCCCTCATGAGCCCTCTAATGTCCCACCCCCAGCTCCTCCCGCCTGTCTCTGCACATTCAAGGCCAGCGACTGCTGGCCTCCCACCTCAGAGTGAGTTGTGCAGGTTCTTCCCTAACGTCGCTGTGACCAGCCAGAGTCTTAACTCAGGGCAGAGTGTCTTCCAGTCTGGGGAGGGGAAATGGGGCGATACCCTGCACACATCTGCTGGGCTGTCCCGGGGCAGAGGAAGCAGCCCAGGTCTAAGGGGAGAAAGTTCTGGAAGGAGGTCTTGCTTCTAAATGAAGTGCTATGCAATCATCATAGTTGCCTGGTGGCTAAGCAAACAGGGGGCACCCAAGGGGGAAGGGAGGAGACCCTGAACTGTACGGACTGAATCTGAAGGGTGTTTCCCTGATTCTGGCATTGAGCACCCGGCTCTACTTCCTGGGGACTGAGGCCCCTCTGACACTCAGTGTGCACCTGGCATCTGCCCTGGAGCAGGACCCGACAGCCTTCTGGCCCAGATACTGCAGCAGGCCCTCCTTGGTAGCCCGGGCCTAGAGGGAGCGAGGGGGATGTGTTGTGGGTCAGAGGATACGGGCAGAGGTCTGAGGCTGCAGCTGTACGTGACATATCCCAGTTCCAGCCACCGGAGCCTTGAGGGTGTTGTGAGAATTGATAAAAATGAGTCTCGGGCGCCTAGCAGTGTCAATAAATGATACCTGTTATGTATATTGTGTCTGCACACGTATGTGCAGCTGCCTCATATCATGCAAATGACACCATCATGAAGCAGCACGGGTCATGGGGGTGCTGAGGACCCTGCCCCGGCTCTGGACAGCAGCCTCTGGGTATAGGGCATCACCTCCTCCATTCTACATGTGCTGCCTTTTAAAATGTGGCCCCAAGAGTCTCTAGGTCGGATCTGAGCTGGACGTCTTCACATTGGGGCCCAGGCCCTTCTAGACCTCCTGGCATCCCCAACCCCAACCATAATTGGTCGATGGCAGGAACTCAGCCCAGAGCCATTCCCCGTGGCCAGTGTGGACAGCCAGGATCAAGCATCTTGGATTTCAGACTGGGGGACCCCCCACCTGGTGGCAGCTGACACCTGAGCCCACCCTACTCAGTGGCAAGGGACAGGGGTGAGTGACCTGGCTGGAGACAGCCGTTGTGGGAACAGTCAGAAAATTTCAGTGTCACTGGCTTTAGTGCCAGAGGGGAGACCGAGGCAAGGCCTGGGCATCCACACAGGGCCATCTCAGTCCGGCTCTGCCTAGTCCTGCTGTCCACCCGCCCTCCCAGGCAGAAAATGGCCACTTCCTCCGTCCCCCGCCCCAAAGAGAGACATGGAGCTGGCAAAACAAACAGGCCATTCCTCCTGTGGCCGGTGGCCGGTGATGGATGGCAGAGGGGCTGGCTGTGCTGATGGACGACCGCCCGTCATGTGTGGGCCAGGGCGGGCCCGTCTGGGCCTCGGCACAGGCTCAGACACAGACTCCTGAGCCAAGGTGCTGGCCTCGCCCCAACCAGTGGTGCTCCTGGTGCAGGGACTCTGGGGGGACAGACGCAGCACATGGGTCCCCGGAGCCTCCAGCTCTCCATCCATCGGTGCAGTCGGGGCACAGTCCAGCCATTGTGGGTGGCGTGCTCCAGGGCACCTCTTCGGCTCCCAGCAGTTGCCCAAGGGCAAGAGCCCCCTCCTTGCCCTTCTGCAGCCTGGGCTGGCTGGGCCGGGGTCCCCTGAAGCCTTTGCTGGCACCTATCTGTGTGTGCAGGGGCCTGGGAGGCGTCCAGACCGGGCCGATTCCCGGCTCTGGCTCCTTAGAGACGTGCTTCTGCAGGACTGATGGGGCACGAGGCTGGGCCCAGCCCTGGGCGGGAGGAAAGGCCCTGGGGGGCTGCATCGCCAAGTTCAGGGGGCCTGGGCGGGCACACAGGAAGGCTACAGCATGAACTTGAGGCTGGGCTATGGGCTGGGGATTGGGAGTCTGGCAGGGCCCGGCCCACACTGCCCTGGCCCCCGAAGGCCCAGCGTCTTCCGTCCTGGTCAGCTCATCTCCAAGGTCATCGTCAGCTCCTCTGAGTCTGGTGGGGTCCAGGATCATCACCTCACTGCAGAGATGGGCAACTGAGGCTCAGGGAGGTCTGGCTGGAGGGAACACAGGCCCAGGCTGAGGGGGCCTGAGTGTGCCCTGAGCCCATGCCATGCCTCTAGGCTGGGCCGGCTCAGAGCCTTCCGGTGCCGACTGCCAGCCACCTGCAGGGGCCTGAGGAACACCCAGCTACTGAGCCTGAGGTCTGCTGCAGCACAGGCCACCCAGCTGGTGGCTGGCTGGAGAGGAAGGGGCAGCTGTGGCCAGGCCTCTGACCCTCCGGCTGCCCAGCACCGCCAAGAGCACGTCTGGCTGAGAGGAAGCTTCTGAGACCCCCACTTCCTGAACCTCAGAGTGGGCTGAGGCCCCACTTCCACCCAGAGCCCCCAGCCCTGCCCTTGGCCCCTCTAATCCCAGTCCTGTAGCCCCACAATCCCCCAGCTACGTGCTTCCTGTTACAGGGGGCGGGGGTAGTTGGGCAGGGTCACCAGGACACTCGCCCAGGTCTGGGGTCAGCAGGGCAGGAAGCCCCATTGAATAGGGTGTGGAGGGCCTGGTGGGTGGGGTCTGAGTCGAAGGGTGACCTCCCCTGCAGACAGGGCTGCCCACAGAGCAGGGTCATGACCTCTGCCAGGAGGACCTATGGGATCCAGGCCAGCCCACTGGTTCAAGGCCGGCCCTGCAGGGCTGCAGCCAGGTGATGCTCCCACGCAGCGGCCTGCTTTTGGTACTGGACCCAGAGTGGCCTAGGCCCACGGTCCCAACCAAGAGGGACTGCAGAGCAGCAGATGGTGCCCAGCAGGGACTGTCTGAAGGAGGTACCTCGGCACTGGAGAAGGCTGGGCACGGGGCAGGTGGATTTTGCCTCCCTCTGACCAGGTCTGTGGGGCGAGGACAGGGGGCCCAGAGGCTGCCAGGCCTGGTAGCCCAGTGCGTTCTGACTGTGCCTCCCAGGCTGGGTGAGGCTGAGACGGGGCAGGAAGTCTGGGGTCTGGCCTGGCTGGCAGAATGGGGGCAGAACCAAGGCCCACGCAGGGCAGGAAGTGGCCCTGGACTCCAGCGGGGTGGGGTGGCCTCTGAGGGGCCATTTCCTCTCTGGGAACATCCTGCTTGGGCAGCAGGAGGGAAGAGGGCTCCAGCCCGGGCCGGGCAGGAAGGGCCTGGGGCTCAGCATCCCCTTGCCAGGGCCCCAGGAGCTCCCAGGAGGGAATGACCTCATGGCACGGCTGGGCCTCCCCCAGCCCCCCACCCATCCCGGAGCCCCCAGCCTCCCCCTCAGTGCTGTCAGCCCCACTCTCCCAAGGCCGGGAGCTCAGACCCCAGACCAGCCTCAGTTTCCCACGGGGACCATGGCCCGAGCCCTCTCAGCCTGCTTGTGGGACGAGGAGCTGAGGAAGAGGCCCTACAGGTGGCACCTGGGCCTTGGAGCTCAGCTCGAGCCATCAGGCCCAGCTGCCCCTGCTCTGGGCCTGGGAGGGGGTCAGTAGCATCCCTCCCTCCGGGGCCCCATGGCCTAAATATAACCCGAGCAGGCGCCCAGCCGGGAATAGAGACCTCTGTCAGCCCCCAGCAGGTGCTAGTGGGAAGGTCAGCATGATTGGCAGAGGTGCTGGCAGGCCGGCAGCCAGGAGGGGGTCATGTGAGTGTCCAGTGGCATGGCCCGAGGGTGGGGCAGTGTGTCCCCTGTCCTCACAGGACAGCTGGGTGCCTGGCCCGCCCTGCTCGAGGCAGCCCTGGACCCTGCCCTCGCCCGCGCCCCAGGTCTGAGCCTGCTGCCAGGCCCCAGGAAGGGTGGGCCGGCCCGGCACTGGCAGCATGGCTGAGCCCTTACGCACAGGGCCAGCCCTGCCACTCCGGCCCGACACTGTCTGGCCTCTACAGCCTCAGCCCCAGGCCCACAGCCCCACATGGGAACAGACCTGTCCATCTGGCTGCATGGGGTCACTGAGGCCCTGCCCGACGTCCCTCCGTACCTCGCTCCTGCAGGGCTCTTCTGTCCCCTTCACCCTCAAGCTCCACCCTGTCCTGTGTGCTGTCCTTGTCCTCTCCACCAAGAAAAGCCCCACAAAACCCTCTTCTCCTGGCTGCTTTGAGCTGACAACTAGCCCAGCTGACGGAACCTGATCCAGTGTCCTCCGGAGTCCCCTCTCGACCTCGCCTCCACTCTCAGCATCTCAGGGGTGGCAGGTGGGGCCAGGCTGGGGCAGGGTCCCTGCCCTCTCCTACTTTGGCCCACAGGCCGTGTTCTGGGCCCCAGTGCTGCTCCCTGCTCCCGGCCCAGTGAGCACATGGCTCTCCTTACTGGCCCTGCTGCTCCATCACCCTAAGCACAGCTTTCTCTCTCTCTCCTTCCTGCAGAGAGGGAGTGTCAAGCTATCTGCACATATGCTGGAAAACACCACACAGACCTGAAAGAGAGGGAGCCTTCTGGTTTCCAGCTGTGGTCCTGTGCAAGGGCCCTGTGGTAGGAGCGGCAGACTTGGGGAGGGGAGGCCTGTCTGAGGCATGAGGGGCCAGTGGCCTGGCCTGACCCTTGGAGAGGGAAAGAGGTAGGGCAGGTGGAGGAGAGGGTGGAGGCTGATAAGCCTGAGACACCCAGCTGCCCTGGATCCCCCTGAGGTGTTTGTTGATTGAATAAGTGAGTGTTGCCATCTCAGAAGACAGAATCCCAAAACCTCGGGCTCTAGGACGGAGTCTTGGGTCTAGAGACTCTGTCTGAAAAGAACCCCAGGGAATGAGTCATATCTGGCCAGCCTGCTGCAGTCTTCTGCCCTACTTGCATGTTCCTGGTGATGAGACACTCACTCCCCAGAGGCACCCCATGGCGTCTGGGACAGCTGACTCAGAGAGGGATTTGCAGGGCCCACACTGGGTGCCTGTGGCAGGCCTGGGCTGAGGGATGGATGGGGCAGACGAGGAGGCTGCATACTGGCTGCACAGTGGCAGAGCTATACTCTGAAGCCCCCCAGGCTACCCCTCCTGCCCTGGCCCTCAGGATCCCGGGGATGGGGTGGAACCCCAGCTCCGAGGCCCTGTCCACACCAGACACAGTGGACATGGTGGAGGCTGCGGCATGGGCATGTTAGTTCTTCCTCTAGTTTCTCTGGTTTGGAGCCTTGGGGCCCAAATAGGCCTGGGGGCCTGGGAATGGGGGTAGAGGATGAGGGGGCCCAAGGGAAGGGATTGGGCCTGGCCTCAATGCCGCTTTCCTGTCCATGCCTGCCTTCACCTGTGGACAGGTGAGTGAGCTCCACACTGAGCTGCCAGGGGATATCCACGTGGACTTTGAGGAGAGACTTCAAGGAGGGAGCTGGCTTTGAGCCTGTCTGCTTCCAACCTCTGGCCAGGTCACAGCCTCTGGGAGGGGACCCAGGTCACAGGCCGGGGAGGGGACCCAGGTCACATGCCCTGGGAGGATGCAGCTGCAAAGGGGATTCTGTAGTTGGAGGATCTGGGGCCAAGGGTGGGAACAGGTGCCTGGGGATCCCAGCCTTGGTTCTTGCCCCTTTGGCCTTCCTTGGAGAGGCCCGGGAAGCCTTGGAGAGGCCTGTGTGCGGGGGCTCTGTGTGCGGGGGCTCTGTGTGCAGGGGCAGTGGGCAGTGCCCTTCTGCCCTTGGTTTAATCTGGTTCTTTGCTTGCTACTTGTGGGGCCCTGCCCTCTCTGCACTTCTGGGGGGCCTGGTGGGGGTCTTGTGGCCCTCACCCCCCAGCTCACCATGTTCCACTGCCCACCACTTCCCGCTCCTCCACCTCAGCTGCCTGGAGTGCCTGGGCTATGCTCTCCTCCAAATTCTGCCCATGTGTCCTTTCCCAAGATTTATGTGGGGAAACTGAGGCCCAAAGAATGGAAGAAAATGCTGAGATACAGCTTTGGTGGGACACTAATGGGGCCATGCGGGCAGCAGAGGACCGGGTGCTAGCTGTGACCACTGGGGGAGAGCTGGCCTCTGAGCAGCCTCCCTCAGCCCACACAGCACAGCTCCCTGGCCCCCAGCCTGGCACAGGTCTGTGGGTGGCATCTGGGCTCCTGAAGCAGGGAGCAGGGCCCCAGAGGCCCTGTGCAGGCTCTACTCCCAGCTCTCCCAGGGCTCAACACCCATCTGATAGTTACCATCTCCATTTCAGAGTTGGAGAAACTGAGGCACAGTGACCCAGAGTGTCTGTCCCCATGGTGTGAGCCTAGGCCTGTCTGGTGAGGTGTGGGGCAGAGCCAGGCAGGGGACTGCAGAGGTGGGGGCTGGTGGGCTTCCTGGGGGCAATGAGGGGTAGAATCCCCACATGGTGGTGTGGATGCTCCGCTGGGCTGGTGTGGGGGGTGTGGCATCCCCGGGCTCACGGTTCAGGCTCTGGCAGGTTTTGAGGGCGCACAGAAGTTCACCAAGGCAGCAGAGCCATTGAGAAGCAGGCTAAGGCCCCATGGGGCAGCCGGGTCAATGTGAGCAGATGGCATCCAGAGGGCTCGGGACGGGCTGGGATTCACACTCGGTCTGTCCTGACCCAAACCCAGTTGTCCAGAGCTCCGCCCCTCGAGGCAGCAGGGCCTGAAGGAGCTCAGGCAAATTTTGGGGGGCAGAGAAAAGACCACATAGCAGGGCTGGCTGTAGGCTCTCCACGAGACCCTGGAAGGGCTGTCTGCCTCTGGGCCTCAGTTTCCCCACTTGTGAAATGGTGGAGATGTTCCCTGAGGAGCCTCTTGGCTCTGACAGTCTTGCTGGCTTGGGGGTGGAAGTGTGGCCCACCTTTCTGATCCTGAGGTGAAGAAACCCTGTCATATGGCTTTTTTGTCTCCATGGCGCCAGGTCCCACCTACAAATCACTACTGCACCCCAGGCAGACATCACCAATCAACCCCAGATCTCTGGCCCGCTAGGACAGAAGTTTCGGGTTTCATAGCCCTGAGCTCCAGGTGGCTTCTGCCTGCGGCTCAAAAGCAGTACCTGGGCGTGCCCACCCGACAGTGGTGGAGAAGGGCAATCGGTGGCATCCCTGGGCTCTGGGTCCGGTGGGCAAGGCGAGGGAGGAGCCTCAGGTGCTCCAGGGCCTTCCAGCTCCCCCACCCCTCTGTCACTATAAACTTCAGCCCAGGGAGGGGCAGGGTTGGTTCACAGGGGTGGGAGGAGTCCCCTCTTCCCTGCTGGCCCTGCCCCGATGAGGCATGGGCGGGCTCCTCAGCGCAGCTCAGGCTCCAGAAACATTTGCTTTAAGTCTTAAAATATCAGGTTCCCGCATCAGAGGGCTTCCCTGGGGGCTGCTGGGCAGGCGGGAGGGATTTTAGGAGTAAGAAGATTCCCCCTCTGGCCCCTGCCCACTCCCCGGCCTCAGCTGAAGCCAGCCGAGTGTTTGCGGGGCAGCCAGCGGGCCTCTCCGTCCTGAGCTGGGTACCCCCAGTTGGCCCCATGGCACTGGCCTCTTCAGGGTCCCCACCCTCCTCAGGCCCCTGGACAGGCAGAGTGTGAGTCCCCCACCGAGCTCACACTTGCTCCCTCAGTGCCATGGATGCCTTCAGCCAAGGGCGGTTCAGATGGGGAAACTGAGGCATTGGGAAGGAGGCCTCCATAAAGGGTGAGACTGTCGCTCGTGGTGGTGGAGCTGTGTCCCCCACCCTGGTGCCCAGCCTCGTGCCAGATGCGGGGTGCTAAGGAGGAGGCTGGAAAGGAGGAGGACGCCAGGTTGGTGTAGGGCCCAATGTTAAGAGTGGCTTCCTAGGGACAGGGACACTTGCGTGAGGTCTTGAGGGCTGAGGAGGAGTTTAGGATGATCCTGGTGGCAGGGACCAGCCCCAGCAGAGACCCAGAGGGTGTGGGCTGGTGCCAGGCTCGTGGTGCAGAGTGAGGGCCCAGGCACAGGCAGGGGACTGGGAAGCAGATGGGTTCCCTTCCTCCAGCACACGCCAGGGAGGAGGTTGGCCTGGGCGCTGGGTGAGGGGGGCTGGGGGGCTCAAGGGGTTTCAGGTGCTCAGAGCAAGCTTTGCGACTTGCTGCACATGGAGTTTGGGGGCACAGGAGAGCCCTCTCTGCTGGCTGGTTGTGCCACTCACCTTGAAGGTGACTGTCCCCACCTCTGCTGCCCCAGGGACCACCATCAGGGGAAGATGCAGCCGCCCACTGCCTCTCAGGCAGACCACCAGCTTTGGCCCCAGGGACTGGCCTCAATGCAGAGTGGGAACTGGAGCCAGGCAGCAACAGCTGGCCCCGCTCGAGCATCCCCTGGGGCTCCCCACTCGAGCATCCCTCTGTTCCCAGGCCCCCAGCCCAGCCTGTTCCCAGGCTGTACCCCAGCCCCAAAACACACAGCCTGGTATGTGGGCAGAGGAGGCTGCGAGGGGACCACCAGCTGGGAAGTTTTGCCTACCCCCTGGCTACCGGGACACAGGACCTGCCCTGTGGCCCCTGCCTCTGCTCCTCTTGCTTGTGTGCGTGGGCATAGTCCAGACAAGTAGAGACCCCAGAGGGGCACAAGGGGGATGAGCCCCCCGCCGTTCAGCGAGCTATGGCACCCAGGCCTGCAGATGTGTGCAAAGTATAATTTGGTGGCCGCTGTCATCCTGGCACTGCAGGATCCATTCCTCCACCTGCTTCCCCAGGATCTGGTCTCTGGAAGCCTTCTGGGTAGTGCCTTCTTGGTGGACAGCCAGGGGTGCCAACTTCTGTCTGTGGCAAGTAAGGCTGTGCTGAGGCTGTGAGTGCCTGTGTGTCTGCCTGGCACCCTCTGACCCCACAGCCACCCCGAGAGCCTCCCACACCCCGAGCTGGGCCGATTCTCCCATTTTACAGGCAGGGAAACCAAGGCCCAGAGAGGCAGGGAGGCTGAGGCCGTGGCAGAGCCCTGAGGGGTGGGTATGAGGGGGTGTCCTGTGGCTCCTCAGTCATGGTTGCCAAGTGACACAGAGATGTGGGAGCAGGCAGGGATGGACACCTGAGACCCACACTGTCCATGTCGTCCCTGCTACGACCTGACCGAGAGGAGAGAAGGTGGGGCTGTGGTCCCCTCAGACTCCCCCAACCCAGAGGAGCCAGGCGCTGTGTCCCAAGGGGCAAGAGCTACAGCCAGGGGAGGGCTGAGCGGTCGTTGGCGCCCCTGAAACCCTAGCCAGCGGTCGCCTCTGGGAACGGGCGTCTGACCCCTCTGCGGCCTCCAGGATCCCGGAGAAAATCCTCGAGGCCGAGTTAATACCACGACCAATTTTTATTTCAACAAAGTTAATTCTGAACAATGTGATACCGGGGGAGAGGGATTTTCCTACTTTGGGAGGAGGGGACGGGGTACTGACATGGCGCCGCGCTGCCCCTCCCCCTACAGCTGTCCCCACCTCTGGGACAGGGAGCAGCCGCTTTAGGGATGCAGCTGGACCAGAAGCAGTTGAGACTGCCCCCAGGGGTGACTCCCACACCCTCAGGGAGTGCTACCCCCTCAGGCTTCCAGGCCCTGCCTGCATGCCCCCTACAGGCCCCTCCCTCTCAGAACTCTGAGAGGGGCTGGGGAACTCCTAGCAGCGCCCCCATCCCCTCACTGAGGGCGGGGTCTGACTCCTGTCTGAGCGGATGGCTGTGGCTTAGGAAGGTGTGCTGTGGAGTGCTTGAGCCCGAGTCCCTGGGGGACCCCTGGCCATGCCCTGCGGGGCTGACCCTGAGTCCTCCTGTGTCTCAGGGTGTGGCAGCCGCCAGGACTCAGACTGCCCTGGGGTGCCTGCTGTGGCTGTGGGCAGGAGTGAGGGCATGTGGCACAGGCAGCCTGCCAGGCACCTCTGCCCGCCTGGAGGCTCCCTGAAGGCACAGAGGGAGACGGACTAGGATGGAGGGGGCACTCAGGTGCGACCTTGCTGACCCCCCAGCTGAGCCTGGGGCTGGACCCGGAAGCCACCCCTCCCGCTGGATAATTGATAGTCTGGAGGGTCTGGAGCCATGTCAGAAATGCCTCCTGACGTGGGCCGCCTGGCAGGAACAGGCCCCACCGCTGCCACTTGCTCTTGCCCACTGGACAGCGAGGGATGCAGGCCCAGTGCCCCTCTCCCCTGCTGCGCCTGTGCCCTCGCACCACCCACAAACTCCAGCCCTGCCCAGGGCCTGCAGGCCCCGGTGCTGGAGGGGTGGCCCTGGCAGGCACCGACGGAGCCCACAGTGAGTGGGGACGGACAGAGGAAGGGTCGGGTGTTTCCAGCAGGGGGACCAGAGCATGCAAAGGCTGCGGGTACTGCCTGAGGGCAGGGGTGGGGGCCCAAGGGCACCCGCCGACAGGCCAAAGTCAAACCAGATGGGCTGGGGGCCCCATGGGGCAGGCCGGCCATTCGTCACCGTTATCTACCCCGCCGGCGAAATCACAAACACATTTTTAAGTGAAGGACTGGCTGCCACCGGTCTGCGGGCTCTGATGCCGCCCAGCTGTGGCCATGGGGGGTTGCCCGAGGGAGGGGTGCTGCTGCCCCAATCTGCGCCCGTGCATTGGGGCTGCCTGGGGGGACAGAGGGACTCTGGTGAGGGATGTGCCCTCTGCATGGGGCTGTCGGCTCATTCCATAGGATGGCGCTGAAGACAGGCACAGAGGGACAAAGGCAGAAACGGGGCAGTGATGATGAGAGATGGAGACGGGGGCAGTGAGCCTGGCACCAGAGACCCCCCCCAGCCCTGGACCCCCTCCCGTCTCCAAGCACGCAGCACCAAGCCGAGTGCATGGCCAGTCTCACTGGGGCTGTGGTCTGGCCTGTGTGACGTGGGCAGGGCCTCATGTGGCACAGGTCGCCCATGGTGCGCAGGTGAGGGTGGGGCCAGCCCTCCATGTGGCCATTGCTCCGGAAGCAGGCACCCAGCACCCCCCGCAGCCCAGCACCCTGGATCCCTGGGCAGCCCCTCAGGGGTGGGGGGTGCCAGAAGAAATGGCCTGTGACGGGGGTGGGCATCCCAAGCGGGAAAGCAAACAGTGTCAGCGGCTAATGAGCGGGAACCGGGCCTGGGGCCGAGGGCCGGGGAGGGGCACGGCCATCGCTCATCCTGACAGCGGGCGGTGAGGGGGGGCTGGGGACCAGGGGTGGGAGGGAGCTTGAGAGCGGGCAGAGGGTCCCCTGGAGGCCCGACCCCGAACACAGATGGACAGACGGACAGAGGGAAGGCCACCAGGCATCCATTTCCCAGCTGTGGCCCCGACAGGACTGCCTTGCTCCATCATCTCCCTCTGAACCCTCAGCCCTACCCCAGCCCCAGACTTTGCTGGACAAAGGAGGCTGCATAGGGAGGGGTCTGAGCCCAGAATCCCCTCCTTGCATGCTGGGGAGCAGGAATCTGGGGTCTTGAGGCTCTGTACCCCTGGGCCTCAGTTTCCCCATCTTTGGAAGGCAGAGGAGGGAAGGTGTGCTCTGAAGGGCCCTCCCTGCCCTGACTCTCCCACGCGCTGCTCCTCCTCTCTGTGCACGGCTCCAGGGACCCCACCCTGCCTGCTAGTCCTCCCTCAAACCTTGGTGCTCCCAGCAGGCCCCACGGCAGGAGATGGCTGACTCTGCACCCAAGGATAGTAGCCTCCATGCTGTCCCCAGCACATTGAAGCTGCTCCCCAATTTCAGAGATAGGAAGGCTGAGGAGTGGGTGGAGGGGGTTTGGGAGGAGGCCCATGCAGACGGACAGGGTGGGGCAGCAACCCCTGCGCCCCAGCCCTCCTCCAGGCAGAGTGGCCTGGACTTTCAGCCTCTCAGCCACCTTGAGCACCCTGAAATCACAGGGTTTCTGAGCAAGACAAGATCCTCCTGAGCCCCTCCTGGCCCGGTCGTGCCCCTGCAGCCCCACAATGTCCAGCAGAGTGGCCTGGCGGTATCTCCCTCCAAGGTGTCCCAGCCCCTGTCCTGCCTCAGTCGTGAGGGAGGTGCAGCCATAAATTCACACCGCCAGCCGCCCGAGGGATAAATGTGTCATCGGCTGCACGATTTACGAGCGTACCCCTGGCCCACAAGGCAGAGAAAACAAGCCTCTGTGTACACACCGCTCGCTGGGCAGGGGCAAGCCGCTGCCGGAGGGACACACAGGACAGGGGCAGACAACAGGAGGTGTGAGGACACACTCAGGGGGACATGGGACATAGACACAGGCCCAAGGGGGCACAGGCACGCAGACACAGGCTCATGGGGGTGTGGGGACAAGCACACACTAACACAAGGAGGTAGGACTGTACCTTTCTGACACATCCACACACTCACACACGCATGGTGGTGTGATTCAAACACTCAGCGGGTTTGCCACCCAGAAGCATGTGGGTTAGACTCATGGGCAAACCACCCTGGAGGTGTCATCTCTCTCATAGAAGGGAGACTTCTCTGGACGCTTGTGCGTGCATGTGCACGTGTGTGTGCTTGGTCTCCACCCACCCCAGATAGCCTACGAGGAGGCTGGTGGAGAGGGGACGGGAGCCACTGCATGGGGAGTCCCAGGCAGAACCCGCACTTGCCTGCACTAGAAGGACAAGGAGTCGGGGGACATGGAGAAGTGTGGGCATCAGGGCTGGTGCTGCCTCAGCCCTGCTTGGGTCCCACCTGCTCCAAGGCTTCACCAGCCTTGTCTAGGATGCCACTGAGCACACACAGGTGTCAGTACCCAGAAAGAGGCCACACAGCCTTGTCCCTTCGCAGCCCTGCTGCCATGCCTGTAAACTGCCAGGCTGTGGCCAACCTCACCAACTTGGACTCCAAGTCCAGGCTTGTGGCTCTGTTGGTGTCAACAGAGCTCCAACACCAGTTGCCTGCCAGGACCCATCCAGGCACAGCAGCTCAGGCCTGAGAACGTGGGAAGGATGGACAAAGGATTCCAGGGAGCATGTGGGGAGGCAACCTGGGGAGGATTTGGGGAGGAATTTGGGAAGATTCAGGCAGAACTCAAAAACTCACAACAGCAACACTGAAGTCTGGCCAGGACACAGGAGGTCCATGGAATGTGGGCCGAGGGTCTTTTGGTTGGTCTTAGGGCTAAATGCTCTGCCACAGGTGACCTGTGCTCTACCCCCAATGCTCTAGCCAGGCTTCCTGCTGGCCTTGCGCAAGAGACTCAGGAGTGTGGCCCTCTGGGAGGATTCCCATAGCAGCAGGTCCCCAGCCCACAGCGAAGGGGCAGAATGATGTCTCAGAGACAACCACTGCAGAACCATGGCACTGGGCACCCCACGTGAGGGAAGGCCAGGTCACTGACCCCAGACTACGGCCCGAGATCAGGCACCTGTCTGGGACCTGCTGAGCAGGGACACCAGATGAGGGACTCATAGATCACAGCTCCACACAAACCAGAGACCTCACACCAGAGATTCCCAGGGCAGAGACCCCAGTGCAGGGGTGCCCACGTAAGGCCCTGGGCTCAAACGAACAGGCCTGTCCCCACTTTTCCTATTAAGAAAGTCAGGGGTTTCCCGGCCACCCTCTCGGCATGCATGCCTGGAGACTGCCTTGTCTCAGGGTGGCCAAGTGCACAAGCTCCTGCCCCGCTCTGGCCCATGTTGCTGGTGCTTTCTTGGGCCAGCCCCCACCCCCAGGCCACACCCCTGTAGGAGGGCGCTGCCGTCCAAATGCAGCGAGCACCTTCAGTGGGCACCAAGGACACGGGGCAGGCGTTCCAGGACAGGTGGCTCTCAGGGGCTCTTGCCTTCCCAGCCCCGGCGTTTGCACAGATTGGCTGGAATTCTCCAAGAGCATCTTTCAATAAAGCGTAGAGAAAAGCAAATTCCCAGTACAAATCATATCGAAATAGATTTCCATGTAGATGCCCGGACAGAGCTCAGCCTTTGGCCTGTCCACAGGCTTTGGCCTCCCCAAAGCCCCTCCCTAACTTGGGACCCCCACCCCCAGAGACCCAGGGACACAGTTGACCCAGCATGCCCCAAGACAGAGGCCTTGGTCTATGCCATGGCCACCGCTGCCCTGGGACCCTCACTCGCAGCTCACAAGCCCCCCCAGCCCCAGACTGTGGCCCTCGTCCTGGGGGTGGGCACCCCGGCTCTGTCCACCCAGCCCAGGCAAGAGAGGCAGCTGTGGTGGGGACCCTCTGCCTCCCAAAGGGTTGGTGCCCCATTTCCTGGGGCCCATCAGCAAAGCTCCTCCCACTTCTGAGGGCTCCTTTACCCCACTGGGGACACAGTGACTTTGTGGGTCCTGTGTGGTTGGGAGAGGGACAGAGGAGAGAGCCGCACTTGGGTGGGCTTGGGAGGGCAAGGCAGGCTGGCCCCCCGAGGTTGCATGTGCCCTCGCCTACCCTGCCCCTTGCGGATCTGTCTGCCAGGAGCTCCTCGATTTGTCTGACACACTTAAACCCAGTGAACGGGTTAAGTTCGGGTTAAGATACGCCCGGGATGGGGAGGGAGCTGGCCTGTCCCTCAGACTGGCTCCATCAGGGGGGCTGGAGGGTGGCCGGTGGCCTCTGCTGGATGGGGTTCTGGGGCCAAGGAACTTCAGACAGGGCTGCACGCTGAAGAATGAACAAACAATGGGTGACAGGCTCCCCTGCACACTCTGGCACCTTCCTCCGCTCTCTCTTCTCCCTGGGACATCCAGAAGCCAGACCTCCCTACAGGTTGGGCTGGACCTCCTGTACCCTCCCCAGAGACAGCTCTAGTATCTGATTTGAGGGTTTGGGTCAAGGGGATGGTCCATGTGACCAGGCCCAGGCCAGCCCAGAGGACACTCAGTGCCTCTCTCAGCACAGCATTCCAAGAGCTCTGAAGGTCTTTCCAGACAAGGAATCCCCCACCCTGTCCCCAATCCCACCCCTTCTGAGACGGCCCTGGTGACTTCACGGTGGGCATTTATTCCCTTGTGCACAAATGGCCTCACCTCCGCCCCACGGTCCTGAAGGGTTGCCTGCAGGACAGAGCCCAGGGGAGCGTCCACAGCTGCCTGGCTGGGACTGAGGGTCTGTGCAGCGGGTGCGGAGCACGGCCCACAGCTCCCGGGAACACTCCTCGGCTCTCTCAAGCCTCTCCCACCGGGTGCCGACTTCACACCTGCCCTGCGTGTGTGGGAGGGCTGTGCTCTCACCTGGGGACCCACCTGGCCCGTCTCTCAGCACCCTTTGTCCAGCCGGCCCATGGCACCCTGGAGGGGGGTGGTGACAGGAAGGCAGGACGAAGGAGGGACAGACAGCGTTTTCCCTGGGGCAGAGCGCACCCCCAGGAAGCTTCACTGGGGAGGGCCCACTGACCTCCAGTTCCTGTGGGGCCAGCGACACGGCATCTCCTGGTGAGGACACAATGTCACTCCCTGTCTGCGGGAGAGATGAGGGAGGTGAGGTGTGCATACGACACAGACAGCACTGCGTGTAGACGGCTCTGGGCCAGTTGGACTGTGCTCGGGGCCGTCTGGGGGATCCCCCAAGGGCTGTTTAAGGAGGGAGGGACACAGTCAAGGCCAGACCCAGTCACCAGGACCAGTGACCCCGAAGACCTCCCTTGGCTGGGGGAGTGCTGCCCGAGAGCCCCCTGCTGATTTATGGTCCTGGGGAGGATGGAGTTATGGCTGCAAAGGCCTCCCTTCCTCCTCTGCCTCCCTGTTGGGCGTCAGCTGGGGTGGGGGTAGGGTGGCTCTCAGCTGGTTTCCAGATGGGCTGTGTGGACAGGGTGCCTGGGGGGACAAATGCCTCAGCAAGGGACCTGTCCTGTATTAGCACCGCTGTCTCTGCCCTGTCTCTCCCTCTGTGGGCCTGGCTCTGTCTCTGTCTCAGGCCCTGTCTCTGTCACACACTGCTCCCCTTCCCCACTGTGGCCGGTGGGTGGGGGTGGGAGTGGGTGATTTATCACCCCCGCCTGTCTTCCATCGGAAACACCGGTGGTGGGCGCAGACGCTGCGCTGAGCTATGGGTCCCCAGGGCCCTGCCACCCACCCCAATGTTGTTGCTCTGTCTGGGCAGCGGGTGCGGTCCCCCCCACGTGGCCAGGGCTTTGGTCCCCCCGCCCCCGACCTTCCCAGGACCCCTCCACTCTGCAGTCAGGCCTCCGCGGTGGAGGTCAGCCCGCCAGAGGCCCCCCCCTCCCCAGGCTGGACGGGCCCACGCAGGACCCGCGCTAAGGTCTAGCCCCGGCTGCTCGGAAGGTGGCGGAGCCCCTTTCGCCGTGTCACTGCCGGGCCCTGGGCGGTCCTGGGGCAGAACCGAGCAGCTCAGGCCCCGTGGTCGTCCGCCCTGCCCCTCGCCGAGGTGCACACAGGAGGGGCCCAGTAAGTGTTTATGGAGCAAACACCAGCAGGAGGCGGGAGGGCGCACCTGGTTGACACCCCCGCGCCGGCGGAAGAGGACCCTTATTTTCGCCGGTGACAGCCCCGGGGAGCGAAGGGGCCGCGCTCACCAGCCCCGTCTGTCGGCGCCCAGGCGGAGCCGCCTGCCCGCCCTCACGAGGGGCGACCTGCCTGTACCTCTCAGGGCCGCCCTCGTCAGCCGGTCGTGTTTCACCCCCACTCCCCATGCCCCCTTGTCCACACGGACCGGGTCGTCTGTCCCCGGAGTCCCCTGGCCCGCGCTCGCCCTGCCGCGGCGTTTTCCGCAGACCGCGGGCGCCCTCTGGTGCCAGCGCGGAGTCGAGAGCCCGAGGGGAGGAAAGGGCCGGGTGCCGGGCCTGCAGGGAGGTCACAGCTCAGTCCACCTCAGGGCTGCCTTCTGGCCCCGCTGAGGCTCGCCCATCCAACTCCTTGGCCATTTACTCACTAGCTGGCTGTGTGCAGGCCCCAGACAAACCTGAGCCCCAGGTGGACCTTAAGGACACAGGCATGGACATGTCCTGAACCATGTGTGGGGCCAGGGCGGGGCTGGGAAGCAAAGGAGGGGGGTGGACCTGGCCCATGGGCCAGGGGGCACCAAGGCTGGCCCTTGGTCTAGGCTGAGGTTCTGGGAGCCCAGGGTGGATGGGTGGGTAGTGGTGTGGTCAGAGGGTCCTCCGGCTGCAGGGCAAGGGACTCTGAATCAGCCAGCTGGAGAACTGGAGGTGTGGGGTCTACGCAGGGCCTTGAGAAGCCCCTCCTCCTGCTCCCATCTTGAAAGACAGTCTGGGGCCACAGAGGGACAGCTTATCAGTGGGGAGTGCTGTGCACTTCCCCTGCCCCGCAGGGCCATTCAGGGGCGCTGAGCTGGGACCATCCACTTCCCCACACTCTTCAGAGGCTGAGGCTCCAGGGTCAGCACATGGAGGGTCAGCTCAGGGTCAGGAGTTGGGATTGGGGGTTCCCAGGCAGCCTGAGAAGGTTAGCTGGACAGGCCAGGCTGATACCCCCAAGGTTAGCACCTCGGCACGGGCCTGTTTAGACCACAGAGAACCACCAAGAGGGTAGATCCTGCAGGAACCATGGGGCTCAGCTGCCCCTTTGGCCAGTGAGCAGGAAGTTCTTCTTTATGTCTGACCATACTGTGATTCCAGCAGCTTTCTCCATCAGAGGAGCCCCCTGCTTCTTGAGTTTTGCCCCTCAGGCCCCGGTGCCACCCTCTTATCAAGACACTGGCATCAAGACACTGTGGGCAGTGGGCTTAAGCTCCTGTGGACCAGTTCCCACTGTCCCTGCTGAGGCTTAGTCCCACAGCCCAGAGGGGCCTCCTTCGCTTAGCTTGGGGTCACCTAGGACTCCAGCCTCCTTTTCCTGAGCCCTGCATTTTCCCCCAGAAGGCCTTAGTGACCAGCAGGTGGGGAGTCCTAGGGGCCTGTCCTGGCTCTGCTCCCAGGGCAAACACAAAGAAAGCTCTGGGGCCCAGCAGGGACCGTGCTCTGGGATTTTGCTTCCTGTTCTGGAAAGTGAGGAGCATACCTGCTCCCTGTACCCTGTTGGGACTGAGTTTGGAGAGTTGCTGATGTACCTTGTGACGACTGTTACCTCTGACCTCCACCAGGAGTTCTGGAGGTGCTGGGCCACCCCTGAGGAGAGCACCCCTGGACAGTTCATCTATACATACGAAGGGGGCCACCCCCCCATGTGGCGATAAGGCCGGATGGACAACTGGACAGTCAGCTGCAGCCCACAATGAGCCGGATGCCCTGCACCTGTCCACAAAGGAGTGGGTGGCTCCTGCCTCATGTCTGACCGGCAGCCTCAAGATAGCATCAGCCCTGGAGGAGGGCCATCTGTCTTGTCCCACAAAGGCCAGGACAAAGGCTGTGTCAGTGGCAGCCTCCCCGACCCGGTCAGTGGTGGCCAGTGAGTGCCGGGGGCCTTCCTGTGCCAAGAGGCCAGGGCCTGAGGCTTCTCTTCTGGGTCCCTTTTGGGATCCTAGGAGAATAGTCTTCGTTGTTTATGGGGCCAGTGGAGGGGAGGGCAGGAGTGGGACCCAGGGCAGGAGTGGGACCTTGTCCTAGGCACTTCCAGGCTGACTCCAATAGAGAGGAAGGCGTCACCTCCTTATTTGGGTACCGTGTGCCCTTGTTAGCGGCCTGTGGTGACCTGGGCACCCCAGGAGGAATCGGAGAGCCTGGCTGCTGAGTGCTGGGGCAGTGGGAGGCTGGGGACTGGAGGGCTCTGAGAAGCCCCTCACTGGTCTGGGTGTCAGAGGGGCCTTCCTGAGGGAAGTGGCAGCGAGGGGGGACTCACTGGAGATGCAGAAGACAGACAAGGAACAGTGGTGTGAAAGGAACTGTGTACCAGGCAGAAGGAACAATGTGTGCAAGGGCCTAGCCAGCAGGCAGGGCCAGCATGCACAGCCTGGGGCATGGGGAAGCAGCACTGGAGGGAGATTTGGGTGTGTCTAGAGGGGTCAGGGTAGTGGGGAGTCTGGCTCACTCCAGGACGCAATTATTCCAGAGACCCTGCGACCTCTGGCGCCTACTCACACTTGCAGGGCCTTGCAGGGACCCCACTGCCAATAGCGCCATACCCCAGCGGCCGACTTCTCCGGCAGCCCAGGGATCCCCAGATGGACCAACCTCCCATGCACCACCCTAACCCTGCAGAGTGACCAACCCCAACCCACCCCTGACTGCCCTGAGCACTGTCCACACAGCATGGGCCCTGCACCGGGGATACCTCAGCCCCTAAGCTCTGCTCAGGGTGTCCTCACAGCCCCTCACCATCCAGGGAACCCCTACTCTGAGCATCCTCGGACTGTGAGGCCACACTGTTGTGACTGTCCCCAGTGTCCCTCAGTGTCCTCACTGTCCCACCATATCCTCACTGCCCCCACTGTGTCCTCACTGTCCCCACGTGTCATCACTGTCCCACGTGTCCTCACTGTCACCACCGTGTCCTCACTGTCCCACCATGTCCTCACTGTCCCCACCGTGTCCTCACTGTCCCACCGTGTCCTCACTGTCCCTGTGTCCTCACTGTCCCGCCGTGTCCTCACTGTTCCCCCGTGTCTTCACTGCCCCGTGTCCTCACTGTCCCAATGTGTCCTCACTGTCCCCACTGTGTCCTCACTGTCCCCACATGTCATCACTGTCCCACGTGTCCTCACTGTCACCACCGTGTCCTCACTGTCACCACCGTGTCCTCACTGTCCCACCGTGTCCTCACTCTTCCCACCGTGTCCTCACTGTCCCACCGTATCCTCACTGTCCCACCGTGTCCTCACTTTGAGTGTTTTCTATGCCTTCGCATGTGATCTCCTCAAGTCTGGCAAGAGAGAGCTCATACACTGACCCCTCTTTGCCCCAAGGCCAGTTTGGGTATGTGTGAAGATGTGATTGTGTCCCTTAGAACCGTCCCCCCCCCAACACACGTTTTCTGGTGCTTTTTGAAGGGAATTTCCAGGTCAGTGGTGCAGAGACCGGCCACATCAGTCGGAGAACGGTTTATTCAGTACCAGAGTTTGGGAGGAGGATTCTGCAGGGGGAGCTGCACTTCGCCTCCCTGCACCTCTTAAGCCTGCAGGGCGCGGGCTCCCGTCCTTCGAGAAAGCAGGACGAGCGACAGTTCCATCCGACGTGGATTCGGTCCTGCGGGCCCGCGCGGGTCTAGGAGAGTGGGCGGCAGCAGAGGCCGAGGCAGGTCCAGGTTGGGGCGAGGGCTTATCCGGCAGGGTCCCGTGGAGTCTGCAGGCCTGAGTTGCTCAGCGCCAGTTCGCTCCTCTCAGGACGCGCCGGCTCCCGCGGGCTCCGCCACCAGCGGGGCGGTCAGCGATAGCCGGTACGTGGCGTGGGCGCGGGTGCAGGCGCGCAGCCTCCTCAGGCGGCACAGCAGCAGCGCCAGCAGCAGCGCGTGCAGCAGCCCGAGCCCGAGCAGCGCGAACTGCGCCGCCAGCGCCCCCCAGCAAAGCGGACCCGGCGCGCAGGCGGCGCGCAGCTCGTCCTCGGCCAGGTAGGGCAGCAGGCGGCCGCGCAGCGCAGGGGGCTCGGCGCAGCGCAGGTCGCGGTAGGGAGCGCGCTCTGGGCGGCCGGCTAGCCAGGCGCGCAGGGGCACCAGGTGGCAGTCGCAGCGCCAGGGGTTGGCACTCAGGTGCGCGGCGCGCAGCGCGGGCAGCGCGTCCAGCAGCCCCGGCGGTAGCGCCGTCAGGTTGTTGCCCGTCAGCACCAGTTCGGTGGTGCCGGGAGGGAAGGCGGCCGGCAGGGAGGCCCACGTCAGGCCGCGCCGCCCGCAGTCCACGGTCGTCCCTGCGCAGCTACAGGGCGCCGGGCAGCCCGCGGCCAGGCGGCTTGACGGCGCCAGCAGCAGAAGCAGTAAGCTAAGCGCCCCGTGCAGCCCTGGAAGGGAAGCGCACGATGAAGCAGACGGCCGGCGGGGCACCTGGGCGGCGTCCCTGAGCACCCAGAACGCCAGGCCCGGCTCCCCAGGCTCGCGGCCACCTTAGCCTGCAAGCCTCTCCACCCTGACCACCCGCGCGCCACGTGGAAGTCCTCTCTAAGTCTGATACCTCAGGTATCTCCCTGCTGAAACCCAAATGACCAGAGCGCCTCCCAACCTGGGTCTGCACAAGGAGCCCGACCGGACCCAGACTCACCGGAGCCCATGGTGAGAGGACGGCGGCACGGCTAGCTCTGGAGCGGGGCGGGGGGGAGTTAGCGGGAGAGCCGGGCGATAAGGCCGCCCTCCCCTGCCAGGCCTCGGCGCACTTGCCGTCCAGACCACAGTGCTGCAGCCCCGCCAGAAATAACCCCGAGGCTGCGTGGACTGGCGCTGCGGCCGCAGATAGCGCGCTATCGCCATGGCCCGCAGGCCCCAGAGCTTCCGCTCCCACCCGCTCCCAGGGGCGCACGAAGCACTCGGACACCCCCTGCGACGTTCACCAACATTGTTCTCCTGTCACCAGGACAGGACGCAGCATTCACAACTAAACAAAACCGAGCATAGAGTGTGTGGAGGGGAGGGGTCATGCGGGGGTGGAAGAGTCCGGGAGGCCCGGGACTCGGGGCAACGCGGCAGTGCTGCTGGGGAGACTTCGAGGTGCGGGCAGGGCAAGGCCATCCAGGCACAGGAAGTTGCCAGGGAAGGCCCACCGCCCGTTGCCCTTGGAGCCGTAGGGGTCCGGCCAGGACTGTGGGGGAAGGGGCGTGGGCGGGCACAGACGTCCGGCCCCGCCTTCCTCGCCCGCAGCACTCCGGAGGGTTCCCATTCGCTGCAGCCGTCCGACCCCGCCCACTGGGCGTGAGTGAGGAAGTAAAGAAGGACCCAGCCGACCTCGGCCCAAAGAGGGGTCCCAGCATACTCTGGGTAGCCCGCGGGAGCAGGCCCAAGACAGCTCCCCAGTATGCTCTGCGGGACCCTGGGGATCCGTTCCCCTCTTCGGCGGTTTGTGCGCCTGCCTGAGTGGGGCCTGAAGTCTGGGTACTCTGACTTTCCGGGAGGAGGAGGGGATATCTCAAAAGTCGCACCCAACTTGGCTCCTGATCCGCCAAGGCCAGGGGGGCCCAGCTGGGCAGGGGCTATTGTCCAGGCCCCTCAGGAGCAGATACCAATGACCTGAGAGGGGTTGATGCTTATAATAAATTAGGGTCAGCGGGGGCTGTGGCCCCGTGTCTCCAGGTTGGGAACAGTCCAATCCGGGCCACTCTAGGTTTAGGGTTGGGTCCAGGTCAGTCCAAGAACCAGGTGAATCCAAGGTCGAGTCCAGGCCGGCCGGGCTCCAGGGGTGGGAGGGGCCATCCTGAGACAGCGGTAGATCCCTGGCGATGCCCGGGTGGGGTGGGATCACTGATCTTGCATTTGCTGCTTCATCTTCTGCAGCATTTCCTGCATGCGCCTCAGCTGGGGGTAGGGACAGCGAGAAAGGGGTGAGAAAGGACAGGAGGCCGGGCCCCGCCCTACTCACCCTGATACCCCACCCCTCCAACCTCCTCATCCTTCATCCTGATGAGCTTCTCAGTTTCCGTGTCCGGGGTGGGCAGTGGCAGGATGGGGATGGGGCTCTCCATGCGGCTGTCCTGGGTCAGTTTGCTGTGGGGTAGGATGGGAGGCTCAGCAGCTGGTGGGCTAGGGGATGCCTGGCCTACCCCACCACTGCCAAGGCCCTGCCCTCCGGGGCCCTCACACCCCTGGGCTGGGGGCTGATTTGGGGGTTGGGTCAGGGTTCAGGTGTGGGTTGGCAGCAGGGATGGCCCCAGGTTAAGGAGACGTGGCCAGGCCAGGAGGGGGGAGGGGGTGCACCTGGTCATTTGCTGGATGCAGTGTGCACGGTAGTTCTCGTAGTGCACGTCGCACGTCACGTCCTTGAGGTCGTGCATGTGTGTGCGGATGAGCATGTTGCGCAGCTTCACGAAGTCGCAGTGCGCCTGGTTCTCCACTGTGGGAGGAGCAGGCAGTGGGTGGGCGCCTGCCTGGGAAGCTTTCCCATCCCTCACCCCATGCCCCAAGCCTCAACTCACCCTCCACGATCCCCCAGGGGTACAGTCGCCCCCGGACCCGCTGCCCCTTGGCCTCCACCACCGTGTTGCTGCCTATGACGGCGAAGGGCGCGCTCTCCTGGGGGAGTGGGGAAGGGCTCAGCCCGGTTAGCGCACTCGCAAGGTCAGCGGTTGGAGAGGGGCATGGAGCTCAGCACCGGCTGCCCCTCCAGTGTCACCATCACCCACCTCTCCCCAAAGGGATCCTGGCCTTTCTGCTGCGGGCTGAAGCCAGAGCCCATGCGGCTTATATCCCCAGGGCCTCTGCCAGGCTGTGCCCAGCCAGGCATGCTCCCCCGCCGCCCCCGTCCTCCTCCCCATACCAAGAACCAACCTGTCCAGCTACCTCCCCTTCTCCCCAGGGCCAAGCCCACGCATCCTGGTACTGATGGCCCTGCTGGCACTCTGCTCCTGCCTTGATGGCCACCTGCCCCTGGCTTGGTCTCCATCATCACCATCCAGCTGCTGGGGCACCCAAAGCCACCGCACCCCCGTAGCTCCAGAATTCTAGGTGGGAGCCAGGGCCTGCTACAGCCCTGTGGCTACTGGGCAGGGCCCTTCTGTTGGTGACCCATGGGAAGAGGATCACCTTTGGATCCAGGCAAGTGCTCCATGACTCACTAAACACCTACATGGGGCCAAATGATCCACCACAAGCCAGGCAGGGACACAGGTGCCCCTCATCCTCTAGCCCTAGGTGAAGGGAGCATAGGTCCTCTACTCCCAACAAATGGCCCCTGTTCCCAGCCAGGTCTGACCTGGGTGCTTGGCCCTCCACCCGCCCTGTGTGAACGGGACAAGGCCCTCTAGCCTCCGGTTCTCTGACCCCTGCCACCTCCATCACTCTGCCCCCACCAGACTGCAAGACTACCTTCAGTTCCCGGTCCTGCTGCTTGAAGTCCTCATCCTCGTCGGAGTCACACTCGGGGAACTGGTACACGTGGATCCCGAACTTGTCAATCTCCTCGCGGATCTGCGGTGGGGCAATGGCTGTCATGTTTGGGGCTGGCCAGCCACCTGGTCCTCTGGGCCCCAGAGTCCTGGGCCAGACCCCTCTGCCCCAGCAGGCTCACCCGCTCCTTCAGCTTCCGGATCTCACTGGGGACGAGACAGTCAGCTTTGGCGATGAGAGGCACGATGTTCACCTTCTCGTGCAACGCCTTCATGAAACCCACGTCCACCGGCCGCAGCCTGCAGAGGGCAACCAGGGCACAGGCGTGGTGAGGGAGTGGTGAGAGTGGGGGTGGCACAGGGGGATACACTGCAAGTGGCCTCCCGAGCCCAGCCCTATGCCTGCCACGCACCCGTGCCCAAAGGGGGAGATGAAGTACAGGCAGCAGTGCACCCGGTTGTCTTGGATGTTCTTGCGGTTGAGGCCACTCTCGTCACGGAAATACTGCTCAAACTGCTGGTCCACGTAATCGGTGATGGGCTTCCAGCTGAGGGTGGGAGAGAGCATGAGGCCAGGCTGCCAGGGCTGCCCTCGGGCATGTTCTTGGGCAGGCTGTGCTTACCACTCGGAGTTGTTGACTGCATCCCCAAAACCTGGCGTGTCCACGATGGTGAGCTTCAGCTTGACGCCCTTCTCCTCGATGTCCACCGTGTGCTTCAGGATCTCTACTGTCTGGTTGATGCGCTCTGCGGGGGGGGGGGCGTGTTAGGAGGGGCATCTCCACCCCCATCCCCACCCCCACCCCCACCCCCTGTCCTCATTCATCCTGGTGCCTTGGCCTTGGTCCTAGGGGACCCACATCGTGAGAGGAAAACTGCAGGGGCTGGACCTGGAAGGGGGCCTTTCGAGGGGTCCCAAGGCAGGAGTCTGGGGATCAGCGCCTGGGCTGCGTGGGGGCCACTCACCCTCCGCACTAAGCAGCTTCCGATCCTTGTACAAGTCGGTCAGGAAGAGGCTGTGGACCAGCGTGGACTTCCCCAGGCCCGACTCACCTTTGCACAGGTATAGTGAAGAGCTGGGTTAGGTCCGGGGCCCCCATGACTTAGCCTGGCTGGCCAGCAGCCCCAGCCACCACACCCAGGGGCTCAGCCCACTCACCAGCCACCATGAGTGTGAAGTCGAAGCCCTTCTTCACCGACTTGCGGTGCACCTGGTTGGGCAGTGTGGCGAAGCCCACGTACTGCTTGTCGATGTCCTGGGGTAGGGGTGGACAATCAGGGCTACACTGGGCTTCCTCCTGCAGCCCAATGCCCTGTCTCCTACCTAGCTAAGGATGCAGAGACAGCCGCAAGGGAAGTGGGGCAGAAGTGGGGCAAGGGCCCGTGTTCAAAGGTGGGGAGGTGGGAAGGCAGGAGGGTAGCAGGAGAAGGCACTCTTCCCCAGCCTCAGGAACCTCTGCAGGGACCAGAGACTGTGTGTGTGTGTGTGGGGGGGGGAGCGGCAGGCACAAGCCTGTCCTTCCTGCGTGGGCAGATGGCAGCAGGGCTGAGACCCCTCAGACTCACCCAAGGCCCTACGGGCAGGAGAAGTCCAGGGCCTGGACACTCATCGGAGGATATCAGGGGTGGGAGGCCCTGTCTGGCCCCAATCCTGCCGCGGGGGTGGCCACAGCAGCAGCAGCGCAGAGCAGGGTCTATTTATAGATCTCAGCGCCAAGCCTCCGCCGCCTGCTGGCCTGGGCTCCCACCCCCAACGGCCCCTGGCCCTGCCGGCCCCTACCACGTCCCAGAGCCTGCGGGGTCCCCGCCGGCGAAAGCACCCGCATCCCCCCCTCCACGCACACACCTTGAGCCGCCGCTGGGCCTGGGTCCGCGGCGACAGCAGCTGCTCCACCAGGCGGTCCCGGGGCGCTGCCAGCGAGTTCATGGCTGCGACCCCCACGACCCTGCCTGCCGCGATCGGACCCCAGACCCGGTCAGCCCGACAGCCGGGTGATCGAGAGGGACGCACGCCAGGGATTTACACGCGGTACTGCCCTTAAGGCGTGTTCTCGGCCCCGTTTGGCGGACACGGGAACTGAGGCTTGGAAAGAGGACGTCGCCTATCCTGGGAGCCGCCGACCCCGGAGGCCGCCCGAGCTATCCCCCTGCCCATGCGGACCCACCCCGAGCTGTGGCGGCGTCGCAGCCTCAGGCCGGCCCGGCTCCCGCACCCGGCCCGGAGGCGGGGCCACGCGGGCGCCCGCGGAGCTAGCGGCCGGGAGCGGCGGAGACGGCCCCGCCCGCCGTCGCCGGGAGACAGTCGCTTAGAAATTGGGCCACGGGCGGAGCCACCGAGAGCTGCTGCGGAGGGCAGGGCCGAGCAGAGGCGCGGGCGGGCCGCAAAGCCCTGTGGACCGGTAGCCTCGCCGCTCAGGCTTGGCGTCTGGGCGGTCGGGCCCAGAGCGGCGGGAGGGGGCGCCCGGGTCGCGGCGGGGAGCGGGGTCCGTAGCTCTCGCGCGCCCGGGTCGCGGGGTCTGTGGCTGCCGCGCGCCCTGGTTCCGTACACGGCTGACGGGGGCGCCCGGGTCGTTCACGCGGTGGGAGGCACGCCGGGTCGCGGCGGATAGCGGGGTCCGTGGCTGAGGCGCGTCCCGCCCCCCGGAGATGCGGCGCCGCTTCCGCCCACCAGAGGGCGCCAGAGGACGCTCCCGGGACCCACGCCCGACCCGCGGGAGCCAGCCCAATTAACGCCGGTCTCTCCTCGCGGACTCGCCCGAAAGCCTCCTGGCGGTGTCTGGCATCCCCCAACTGCCCACGGGCTCACCCCACCCTGCATTCTCCTGTCCCCGCCCACGCTCAGGGCTGACCTCCCCAATGCACGCGTGCGTGTGCGCGCGAGCGCGTTAGGGGGATTTTTTTCCTTTGTGGCGCCCCAAGACATGTGGGGAACAGGACGTGGGCAGAGCCCACCTCTCTCTGGCAGTCCAGACTGCCGCCCCCAGGGAGTGGTTTGAAGGGTGGCAGAAAGGGAGGGATGGGGTGTGGGCAGCCCAAGTAATGGGTGCCCCCCAAACTTGGAAGCCCAGCCAGCCCACCAAAAAAGCGCCACCCACCCATGTGCTGCCTCCGCGGCTCCCAGATGTCCCCTCTGGTGGGGATCTTGGTGTTGGTGGTGGGATGGGGAGGGTGGAGTGGGACCTGTCCCCCACCAGCTCCAGTGGACACTCCCTTGCCTTCTGAAGTTCCCCACCCACTGTGATCCACAGAACTGGGTTCAGGGGACTGTAGAGCTCCTGCCAGCTGGGGCTCACCCCCGTGTGGCCACCCCAGGGACCACAGGAGTCTCCTGAGTGGAGAAACCATTCTCTGTGGGCCATCAAATCCTTCCTCACCCCCTACCTCCAGGACCCCACCAGAATCCCAATAAACCAGCCGCAGGAAAGGGGCACTGGAAAGGCTCCAAGACTAGCTGGGGTGTCAGTAGGAGCAGAGCCCCTACCTCTCTCCATGCAGGCTGAGGGACCTCCACCCTGTCCCGGCCCTGGTCCTGCTGTGGGGCCTGGAGGCCGCTGGCAACTGGGGACAAGGAACAGGTCCACAAGTTGGGAACAGGAGATTCTTTCATTGTAGGACAGGGGGGAGCCCCAGGACCCCTCTCCTGCCCATTCCGCATCCCTTACTCCCAGAAAGCCTCCTCACTGGTCCCAGCCCACTGTGGCCCTGATCTGCAGGAAGCCTCTGGTCTGAGTGCCACCCAACTTCTACCCCTGGGTCTACCATGGACCCAGCCCTCAGCCCAGCACACACCCTGACAGGCTGGCATCTCAGGTCTAGAGCATCTCCAGGAAGATAGACAGTGCCCGCCTGGGCCTCAGGCTGGGAGATGTCTAATGGAGCTTGTGGCTGGCAGACTGCCTCAGTTTCCCCATTGGTAAGGCACAGCCTCTGGGGAGGCACAGGTCAGGAGGGCAAGAGTCTCACTCCCAGCTCCCAACCCCCCTGCCCATCACCCAACTGGGACCCATGGGGTCTTGGATTCCCTGGGGAAGACCTCAGGAAGAGGCCCCACCACCCCCTTTCTCTGGGCCCTGAGGCACAACAAACACTCTTCAGGGCTTCCTGAGCCATATGACACAGACTCTCCCACCCTCTCCCGTGCCTGAGACTCTCCAGGCATTTCCATTCTTAGAATCCCCCGAGTCAGCTCTGGAAGCAGCAGCCAGAGCCCCATCACTGTCTGAGTGGAGGTTGGGGGCACAGAGGACTGACAGAGCACCCCCCCACTTCCTCTCCACCCCCTTTTGCAGAGTGAAAAGACGGCTTGGACAGGCTGAGGTCCAACAACCACCACCACCATCACCGACAGTGGGACCAGTGAAGCTCTGAGTCCTCCCGGCTCCCCTGGCACTCAATGGCCACCCCAAACACCTGGCCCTCATCGTGTTCCCAGCACCCCCCACAGTGCCCTCTCCCTCTGGGCCTGGGGATGGGGTGAGGCTGGGCCTGGGGCAGGGGATGGGGTGAGGCTGGCTCCTAACTGACCTCAAAGAACAGGTAGACACAGGCCCAAGGGGGCTCACACCTCAGCAATGGGCAAGAGAACCCAGCTGGTACTGAGCAGCAGATCCCCTAGCCCAGTGCTTTGCAGTGCCCTCGGGCCAAGCTTTGAGCACCACAGGCCCAGGAGAAGCCATGGGGACTGGTCTCCCAGCCTCTGGCTCCTTTCCTCTCCCTGAAACAATAGCCTGGCATGTGTGTCCCTGCATCTTGGGCTTTGTCTGACCTGCTACGATGGGGAGGCAGCTCCCAGGCAGGCCCCTGGAGAAGCCCCTCCCAGTGAGCCTCACCCATCCCCAGCATGTCGCTTCCCTTCCAGGAGAGGGCACCGGGCAGCCAGTGACTCTCCAGCTCTCCCTCTCCTGCCCTGCCGGCTGCACCCTGGGCTGGGACTCCAGGGTACTGCCCAGCATCTGTGGCTGCTGTGAACCCCCATCTCTGATGGGGGCTGCCAAGGCCACCCTCATGCCAGAATTGGGCCCTTCCTTTCTTCTCCAAACATGGCTGAGCTCCAGCTAGAAAGGTCACTAGCAGGGCAACCCCAGAGTCCCTAGCCCACCTGGTTACCAGCCCCCACCCCACCCTCAGAGTCTCACAGCTTTGTCGAACCCTGAGCTCATTTGGGTTTTCAGCCTGGAGTCCTGCATTCCTGGAGGGTGGGGACCAGGTCAGCCCTTTTGGGAAGCCACAGCCTATATGTACCCACTGGGTGCGAGGCCTAGAGCTGAGCACCAGGATGACTCAGATCAGGCCTTGGAGGCTCCCAGTCTGGGGAAGAGGCCCAGCCACAAAGCAGTACACTGAAATTTGTGTGTGTCAGGGGAGAGGGAGGGCAAGAAGATGCAGGGGAGTAGGGTGGGGTGGCCAGCGGCTTCCCTGTGGGGCTGCTGAGGAGCTGTGTGCTAGCTGAGTCCCTTTCTCCCTTCCAACCCCTGGCCCTGGCCTGTTGCGACCATGGCCTCACCCAGGACCCCCCCTCCCACGGCACATAGTCTACAGGCCAGGTCAGTTAGGAGGTGCTGGCGCTGGACCAGTGGGAGGGAGCACTCAGCCCATCCCCCGATCCTGGGGTGGGACACACGGCTCCTGCTGCGAGGGTCAGGGGGCCAGGGTCCCCCAACCCATCCCATCCCTCCCCCTGCAGCCCCAGGAGCCGCAGCACTGGCCCCTGAACAATCGGTTATGGGGACTATGCTGGATGACGGCCGGCGGGGGCGGGGTCGCGCCTGGGCTCCCACGGCGTTGGTGCCACAATGGGTGACAGCCGGCAGAGTCTGGCTTCAGGCTGAACGGCAGCGCGCACTTACCTGCTTATCCTCTGCAGGGTCGAGGTCGGGTCGCGGTCGGGGTCCGGGTCCGGGTCCGGGTCCGGGCGGGTCCGGGCCGGCAGGCGGGGGAGAGACGGAGAGACATCGTGAGAGGCGGGCGGGCAGCGGGGACAAAGGCGCGCGCGGGCACGCGGGTGGGCGCTGGGCTCACCTGGGGTCGCCAGCTTGCTCTTGTACCGCAGGCCTGTGCTCATGGTGGCCGCCGGCGAGAGACGTGAGGCGGCGAGCGCGCGGGCGGAGCACGGCGACGAGCGGAGGAGGCCGAGGCCCGGCTGCGGGGTGACCGGCCCCTCCGTGCCGCCGAGGCCCGCCCAGCCCGCCTGCCCGTCCGCCAGCCAATCGGAGCCCGCCGCGCCCACGCGCGACCCGGCGCGGCCGGTGGGGGCGGGGACCCAGGCGCCCCCCCCAATGAGTACCGTGCCACCGGCCTCCGGGCGACGCCCTCGCCTCCCACAGCCCAGCCGCGCCCTGCCCTGCCATGCGGGGCCGTTCCCACTGCCCCATCCCCACCCCTCCCCTACCCGCCAGCCCAGGCCCGGACTCTGCGCTCCCTCGGCTCTGGCCCAGTCTGTGACGGGCCTCGGGCCATCAGTCGTGGGCGCTTCTGCGGAGCCCGCCCCTGGCTTTCTATGGCCCGGTTGCGCGCTCCCGCCCACCCCGCCGAGGCCGGCGGACCCCTCCTCACTCCATCAGGGTGGACTGGGGAGTCCTGCTCCTGGCTACGACAGGAAAGGCCACGGCCCCGCGCAGAGGGCCACGCCCAGCTGCCCTCCCGGCGCTGTGCACACCTACTCTAGAAGCAGACACACCTGGGCAAGCTGCAGAGCACACACCCCGGGCAGCTGTCCGGCCTCTCTTTTCCTGGGTTGTAAAATGGGATTATTTGTGAACAGTAACTGAGCTGAGGGTGAGACAAGACTGGCCTTGCCCCCTCTCCCCAGCCCTTCCCCCCCTTCTCTGCAGACCCACAGGAGTCCCTCCTGGCTTGTGTCCCTATCACTGTCCCAGGTACCCTCGGTCTGGACATCCCCAGAGTGTCCCCAGGTGGCACATCTGAAGTCTTTGACCCCTCAGAAAGAGAGTGTCAGGCCTGTGGTCACCACCTCCCCTGGAAAGGGCCCCTTGGAGACAGCCTGCATGCTGCACTCAGGTGGTGCCCCTGGACAGCCGGGAAACACACCTCTGCTTCCCACCCCTCTTGTGCCCCTTGCTGCCTAGGTGAAGGGTAGGGGGTGCTGCTAGAGTTCCTCCATCTCTGAGTCACCAGCACCCAGCACAGAGCCGTTTTCTCAGTAAGTAAGAGAGTCCAGAGCCTTCACTCTGCCATATTCTGCGGCCAAAGCCCAGCCCCCTCTACTGTGATCTTCCCTCCAGTCCAGAGCTGTGACCAGTGCATAGTGCAGGAACACTTCAGCATCCCACCCCCTCATCCAAAGCCTCTGGCCCAGATGTGTTTGGAATTCAGACTTTTTCATATATAGTCTACGTTATGTGACACCCCTCTTGGGTGGGGACCGCTGGGGCTGCTTGTTGTAATCAAACACATTAATATTTTTGTAGAGAAACAGAGGACTCTCAGTACAAACTGGGATAAATAAAGACCACAGTAAATGGCTGCACAGGTCCAGCTTGGCCACTGAGTTTGAAAACATTTAGGTTTCAGAGCTTTGGGGGATTTGGAATTGTAATAAAGAAATGGGGGAGGTGGGATGCTTATAGGGCCAGGCAGGGTTTCTAAGCATCAGTCCGGGGGACTCAGTAGAAATCCCGTCTCAGAAGGCCTGGCTTTGCAAAATGGTTCAGCTGGTCAGTGAAAAATGGTGCTTGGATATTTAGCACATACTGACCCATGCAAGCCTGTACTCAGGGGGACAAAGGAGGAGAGACGGGAACCCTATCCTCAACGGGGCAAGCATACCCTGGCCAATTCGGGCCCTCCCTGGGGCTCAGATGGGAGGGTGGCTGTGGGCAGCCCTGGATCAGGGGTTTGAACTTGGCTGTGAGGGACGTGTACAGCAGGTCAAGTGTGTAGCTTGGACAAAGGGTGGGAGGTGCACGTGCGTAAGAGTAATAGATTTTAAGACGACTCTAGAGATGGGAGATGAATAAAGGTGAGGTGTTCCAATACACGTGATTTTTATTTTTATTAAGGTAAGCGTATCCCAAAGATTACTTGCAGAAGTGCAGCTGAATTAGAGACCAGCGTTTCATGGCGAGCCAGTGTGGACTTGGTGTGATCTATAGGACTGGGAGCAACTCCCTGGAATGGTTAAGGCCAGGACAGCCCTGGGTCAGCGCCTCGTGCAAAATGCCCACAGGGGCCGGAGGCCGGAGGCTGGGAGGAGGAGGCGCCGTCTGCTCCCTTACCTTGGGACTGGGCTCACCTGCGGCTGTGAGTCTGGGGACAGCCCAAATCCCATCACAGACCCACCGAGGCTGCACCCTGTCTAGCTGGGAGACCCCCTGGATGGCAGTACCCATGGCTCTACCGGCAAAATATCCACATGGGACATTTCTGAAGTCAGGAAAACGGGCCAGCAGGGCCGGGATCAGCAGATCTGTAGGACGTGTCCCCAGTTCTGCCAGGTGAGGCTCTCGGACTCTAGTTAATGCACTGGGGGCTAACGGCGCAGGCAAAACCCCTGTAAGGGTCCGGTCCATCAAAATGCCCAACCCTTGTGGCTATGTGTGATGTCAGGGAGGGGACAGGGGCTGTGCGGCAGTGGTCTGGACACACACGTACCTCTTCTCAATGCCAGGCTTGGAGGAAAACTGCCTGCCCAAGTGGGTGTTTGCTGGCTGTGGTACAGGGAGAAGTAAATAAAACACTCCTGTGTGAAAATATGCTATTTTTTAATTCATAAGGAAAAGAAGTTAATGAATAAAAAAGTAAACTACACCCAGAAAAATCTGTTCAACCAACTTGGGCTACAAATAGCTTGACGCTTTTTGGGAAAAACCTCTTTTAGTTAAGAAGTTCTCAAGAGGCTGCCTTTAAAGAGCACCGTGGTTCCCCCTTGGCACAGGCAGTGGGGTGAGTGGCTTTCCTCTGGTGCCTCCGGGCTGGGACAGGGACAAGGAAGGTGCAGTGGGGAAGTAGCCACAGAGACAGTGACAGAAAAACAAAGCTCCTGCCATCTGTGCTCGGGAGCAGGTGATGTGGGCAGCCTTGACCTGTGCTGGATAGGGGTGTGTTTGTGCCCAGAGTAGGAGCAGAAAGCGGAGGTCAGAGCATGGCGACCTTTCCGAGAAAATGGCTGAGACTAGAACCCAGGACCAGCAAGCCCAGGCCTCATTCCTGCAATGAGGTATGACCTGGTCCCAGCCAGCCAGGGCCCTGCCCTGGTCAGGCAGCCCATCAGAGCTTGAGCTCATGTCTCTTCTGCTTTCCGAATCCCCCATCAACATGATGGGGCCTGGACAGCCCTCCTGACCTGCCTGTGTCGACTGTGTGTGTTGTTCCCATGCCCCGTCCCTCCTGTCCCCAGCGCCCTCGCCCAGCCAGCTCTGTGAGATTCGAGCTGATCCCTGGCACCTGGGGGCTCCAAAGCAGGAGGTGTGTCCTGGTGCCAGTGTGCTCTTCCCTAGCCCTCCAACCCGGGAGCACCCTTCCTAGCCCCTGCTGGCCTACGGCACCCCCCCCTTCCACAGGATGCAGCCCAGGAGGCTCCCAGCACTCAGCCCCCATCTGGAGTCTGGGAAAGCTCAACAGTGCCAGTTCATGCTGGGTGGGGACACAGACACCTGGGCCTGGAGTCCTAGGGCGTGTGGGGATGGCCAGCCAGGACAGCTGGGGTCTGGGTGGCTGCACACTTTGTATTTCCAATCCTGGACCCTCTGGCCACCTGCTCAGCTGGACTGAGGGGGTGGTGGTGCAGGGACCTCCCAAAGGCAGTGGCTGTCTCCAAGCACAAGGGAAAATGTGTGCATGGTGAGGGGACCGTTGGAGAATACTTCCCTTGATTTCCTTGTTAGAATAATGTAAGGGGTCACAGCACAAACTGGTCCTCATCACCAGTGGGAAGACAGGCCTGTTGAAAGGGCGCAGAATACACAGCAGCTGCCCCTGCCAAGAGGGTGCTGCCTGGCCCCGGTTAAAGCCGCCTGTGTCTTGCAGGGGTGGACAGAGCAGGGTTCACAGGGGGCTGAGCCTCGCTCCATGCCAGTGCCCGACTCCCTGGACAGCTGGAGCAAATGCCACAAAGTGCGCCTGTGGTCCGAGCCAGCAAGCCAGCCTGGGACCCAGAGCGGCAGGGGTCTCTGAGGTGGGGGTGGGGCTGCAGCCACATCTGATGAAGCTTCAGAGTCCCCTGAGGACTGGGGTGATATGTGGGAGATGTCACAGAGAGCAGCCTAGGGTAGGGGCCCTGAGCGCAGCGTGACTTAGTCAGAAAGAGCGGTGTGACCATGTGCTCCTGGGGTGGGTGCTCCCCAAAGGGATGCTGCCTGTGGTTCACACACAGGGCTGACAGGACCTTCCCCAAGGGGTCCTGGCAGGCTCTCTGTCCTCGCTGCAGCTCTACGGTTTTATGAAAAGTCCGAGGTGAAAGAACAGAAGATGAATGAGATGTGAAATGGCACCCAGGTCGAGATTCTCCTAGAGCCATCGAGGCGATAAAAACATCCCACAGGGCCAGGCGCGGTGGCTCACGCCTGTAATCCTAGCACTCTGGGAGGCCGAGGTGGGCGGATTGCTCAAGGTCAGGAGTTCGAAACCAGCCTGAGCAAGAGCGAGACCCCGTCTCTACTAATAATAGAAAGAAATTAATTGG